>JAQZBX010043443.1:0-21673 GCA_029593785.1 Cabassous unicinctus | reverse complement strand
GTCAACCTTAAGAGATATAGCAGGGGGATGGATGTGGCTCAGGAGTTGGGCATTTGACTCCCATATGGAGGGACCTGGGTTCGACCCCCGGGACCTCCTGGTAAAAATTAAAAAAAAGAAAAATATAGAAGGCGTGTGGACCACCAGGCCATGTTCGCAGGTGTGCCGCCAGGTCCCACAAGCCACCCAGCAAGATGATGATGCAACAGGAGAGTGACACAAGGGAGAGCCAAGATGAGATGCACCGAAAATCCAGGAACTAAGGTGGTGCAGGTGGTAGTAGGACGCCTCTCTCCCACTTCGGAGGTTCCAAGGATCGAATCCCAGTGAAGACAGGAGGAGAAGGATGAGAAGAAAGGGCAGGAAACGGACACAGAGAGTTGCCCAGCGAATGGACACAGAAACAGCAAAAACTGGTGTGTGTGTGTGTGTGTGTGTGTGTGTAAAATGGATAAAAGTAAGTAAATAAATAAATCCTTAAAAAAATGTATAGGGGAGGAAGATTCGGACTATAGTTAGTAGTAGTACTTTGACAATGCTCTTTCATGATTTGTTAACAAATGTTTCACAACAATGCAGGATGTTTGTGGGGTGGTGATGTGTGGGAGCCCTGTATGATGTTATGCATGTTTGTTTTGTAAGTTCACGATGTTTACTGAACACTTATAGTTTATGTATGTTTATGTATGGTGATGTGTGGGAGCCCTGTATGATGTTATGCATGTTTGTTTTGTAAGTTCACGATGTTTACTGAACACTTATAGTTTATGTATGTTTATGTATGAATGACATACTTCAAAAAATTGTTAAAAAAAAAAATTTAGTGTAAGTTATCTCCATGTCCTAATAAAAAGCCCAGTGATAATTGATTGCTGCTACAATTCTCTATAATGAATGAAGGCCATTTTTAAATGTAATAAACTCTTATAAGCAGTAAAATGGTAACTAGAGGAGATAATGTTTTAGTTATTTTTTCCAATAAGCAGTAGCAACTTTTATATTGCATCTTCTTATCCACTGCAGTCATGCCAAACACACATCAATTATTCTCAAGCCAGTCTACACATCAGAATCACCTGGGAGTCTTTAAAAAACACAGATGTCTAGGCCACACTCAAGACCTATTAAATTAAAATATCCAAGGGGTGAGACATAGGCATGTCTATTAAAAAAACAAATTGTAGGCAGTTTTGGTGCATAGCCTGAGTGGAAAACTATCAGTTTAGAAATTGCCTTACTGCTAATAAAATGAAAGCAGATTAAGGGAAAAAAGTATGAAAATAACCAAACTTCAAAATTCCTCCAATTATAAAATAATCTAAGGAGGAAATGATGAATACTGCTTCCCTCTTTTCCTAATTGAGTTCAGAGCAATTCTTTGTACTACTTAACTGCAGACAATGTGTTTTAATTTTCTTTTATCTCCAAGTTCTATAGACTGAAAAAAAAATTCCCAGCAATGTATAGGATCTTAATCCATCTTTGGGATGTGAAGAAACCCTTTCAGTAAGGACCAAACTACAAGATGTAATTAAGAGAGCTGTTACTACTAGAAATTTACTGTTTTTAGAAATGAAAAGGCAGTGATATTATTGTTTTACACCTCTGCAATGGTTTCTGAAACATTGACTACCTATACACAAAGTTACAGCGCCTGCCACTTAGTTATGATGAGTGAAATACCAGCTATCATTAGGAAGGTGTGAGGTCTCAAAGAAGGAAGGGAGTATGTCAAAAGGACACAGGAAGCAGCCTGAAAGAGCATCAACTGGCCACATCTGGCACAATTTAAGCATACAAATATATAGAGCAAGGGATTTTAATCTGCTGAATAAAGTAAGGATCCAGGAGTCCACATTGATATAATAAAGGAAGAGAAAAGCTCTTTCTTATAGTAGAAAGCCAATGAGTAAATGTCAATGGAATTATGGAATTTAAAAATCACTTTACCTACCATCACAATACTAATAATTGATTCAGGTAAGAATCATCAATGGATGTTAAAGCTGTAGATGAAAGTTTGAGGAGTAAGAGGATACTTGCACTAGCTCCTCACAAGGTACTTATTAATTACAATGGGTTAAATAAGAATCTTTACAGTAAAGAAACCTTTCAGACACGAGGATAATCAAATTGAACAAAGTTAACATCACCAGTAGTGGGACTAATCAACAGCATAAGCCTCCTGAAATGATGCATTAAGAGTAACTCAGCGGGAAGCGGGAAGAGGATGTGGCTCAGGCGACTGGGCTCCTGCCTACCACATGGGAGGTCGCTGGTTTGGATCCCAGTGCCTCCTAAAGAAGACAGTGAGCTGGTGCTATGGGCAGGTGTGGCGAGCTGAGGTGACAAGATGACGCAACAAGAGACATGGGGAGGAAAAACAACGAGAGACATAACAAAGCAGGGAGCAGAGGCGGCTCAAGCGATTAGGCACCTCCCTCCCACATCGGAGGCCTCAGGTTTGGCTCCTGGTGCCTCCTAAAAAGAAACAAGGAAGACAGACACAGCAAATGCAAACAACAAGGGGGGTGGGGAGAAATAAATAAATAAAATAAATCTTTAAAAAAAAAAAAAAAAAAAGAGTAACTCAGCATCACTTTTGTTGTGTCCCTGCCAGTGCATAACCTAAATTTAATCATGACAAACTCAAACTGAGTGACACTTTATAAAATGGTAGTGTAATAAAACATAAAGACTCAAAAACATTTCAGATTACAGGAGACAAAAGATTCATGATAAGGGAGTGCAATTCATGATCTTAGATTTTCTTTTTTCAAGAAAGAGTGGTATTAGAATAATTACCAAAATCTCTTTAAGCTCTATAGATTGGATAATAGTATTACATTAATTTCCAGATTTTGACAATTATACAGTAGTTATTAAGAGAATTTCTTGTTTTTACAGTAAGTCTGCAACTTATTTTTAAACAGTTCAGAGGAAAAAATATTTACACACGTACAGTGAGAAAGAAAGCAAATGTAGTAAAATGTTAACATATGGGGAGGTATCTGCAAGTTCTTCGTACTACTCTTGCAAGTTTTCTTTAAGACTGAAATTACGTTAAAATAAAAAACTTAGAAGAGTAAGATGCATAACAAAGACTCTAAAGCAGGAATTTTGATGACTTTATGTATTCATGAGAAAATTCCTGTATAATAAAATCATTGTAATGGCCTATGTGCTTCTTAAAGAAAGAGATCTCAATACTATTGATAAATTAAAAGAATGATTATTGCTAACTTACCTCCAAATAAGAAACTGCAATACTACATACTTTTTCTTCTTTGATCTCATCCATGGATTTGTAAAGGTCTAACATTGTTAGATACATCACTCCAGGTTCTGCAGCTGATCCTAGCATTGTATGGGTCTTCCCAGCTCCAGTGGCACCATATGCAAGTACTGAATTTTTATAAAAAGAGATTAAAGGTCTTTGTTATGACATATAACATTAGTATATCCACTGTCTAGTAGATAGTTTCATCTATATATCCTGAACAGTAACTTTAAACCCAACAGATCCAAAATTAATGTAGTCTTATCCTTAAAATCTGGAAGTTTTAGCACACATTTATACTTCCTACTATACAGTCTCTATCTTGATTAATGATACCATCATCCACTCAATCCTTACTACCCTTCACACCTGGAGGATATTGCTTATACAGCAATCATAAATTTCAATCAGCCAATTATAGTCTCCCTACCGTTAGTCTCAGTCTTCTCTAACCCATCCTTTGAAACTTGTGGAGAGTTATCTTTATGAAAAAGAAATCTATTTCACAGTGCTATAAGAGAAAGTCCAAATTCCTTACCTTAGAATATTATAAGGCACTCTAAGAGAGGGCTCTTGGTTATCTCTCCAGCCTTATTTCTTCCTTATGTTGATCTAGGTATATTGACGTTCCCTGCATATGCTGCT
This sequence comes from Cabassous unicinctus, assembly GCA_029593785.1. NCBI lineage: Eukaryota > Metazoa > Chordata > Mammalia > Cingulata > Chlamyphoridae > Cabassous > Cabassous unicinctus. The sequence continues at coordinate 17,748 of JAQZBX010043443.1, read as the reverse complement.
CCTTTCCTGTTCCACTGTCTTTGCCCTGGAATGTCCCTCTGTTTAATCCAGATGGAAAACGTCTACTTGTTCCTAAATACTCAGCACAAATACCAATTTTCTGTGCCTTCCCTGATTTTCTTAGGTAGAAACATCCACTTTCTCATTTGAGCCTCAATAGATGTTGCATATCTGATTTCAGCACATATCAGACTGTATTTCCAAATGTGAGCTCCAAAAAGTCAGAGGCCATATATCTTTAGCACCTAGTAAATCACTTGGCACAAAATAGGTACTCAAGACAAGTTTACTGAATAAACAAATTCCAACTAGAAGGCAGTTATAAAATTCATTTTTAAATTCTAGTTTTAGGCAAATTACTTTCTTCTCCAAATTCTATCCAGAACAACGTAAATGTCACATGTTTCTTCAAATGTATAAAAAAGTCCACTTGCTGAATTACACATGATAAACACCCAATAAAATATTCAGTTAAGGCAATAAGTCTTCATACTATTACTGGTTGTTAACATTTTTATGAATTAAATCTCTCTGCTAACCTAAATGTTAACTGTAAAGATACTTTTCAGTAGAATGAATTTAACTGATGTATGTTTCATTTTGTTCTATTTTATGTATGCCAAAACATTAAAAAGTCTTAAAACAGTTGGATAACAATATAAAGTAAAGCCAAGGAGAAACCAAAGATTCACTATCAGTTTGGTGGAAACTTTTTCTTCTGCAGTTAAGAAAAATTTTAAAAATCTCTAGAGACAAAAGAGGTTTCATGAAAGAGGAAAATAGTATAGTCTCAATCAATAAACCACATTCCACTCTTGCTTGACCAAGAGGATAAGTTTTCTGTAATAAAACTGAATGAGTCCGTGAAAAACTGTGCAACTTGTTTTGGGGAGTCTTACGGGAAAATGTCTTAAATAGTGAGAATTTTAAAAATGAGGTGATAATGTTAAGTGCCTCATAAGCATTGAATTTACTGACTATTTTGGATATCACTTTTTCTAGGCAATCCACATGGCCTTTTTGATAGGCAAATTATTATGGTACTATAAAGAATTTGCCAAATGTTCAGAAATGTCTGCCTATTTCTCACGGATATTCTACAGGTAAGCAGTAGGAACATTTATGAATACAAATTGTGAGAAATCTAATTTCAACTGTAAGAACCACATAGTTTAAAATAGGAAATTGAATGTATATGAGATATAATGGGAAAAGATAGGAATCTATTTGTTAGTTATGAATTTAAATAATGTATAATATTACCTGACTATCTATAAAGGCCATCAAGACCCTGGAAGAGAAAATTTCACAAATAAATTATATATGATAACTAAATTTCAAACAAAGTTTACATTTACAGTTAAAGTGTAATTAACTCATTAAGCAAGAATTTTTACCATATAAACACCTTAAAATTAATTGTATTTAGAAGGGATGTCCTTTCCAATGCAAAAGTGAAATCAGAGAAATTAAACTACAAACTGAAAGAATTACCTGTGCAATTGTATCCATTCAAAAAACTATGAAGAATTGGCTTAGTAGTGTGTTCAAAAACTTCCAACTGAGTTGAGGTTTCATCAAAAACAGCATCAAATACAAATTTAAGATCTTTATTTTGTCTCTTTGTAATATCTCTATTTGAAGTTTTCTTTCCATGGAAAAAACTGACTTCTTCATGTTTGGGATCAAAAACTAGAATATGTTTATCCACAATATGGACCACTTTATGGAATCCAGCTGCCTTTTCTTTTGTGTTTTCAGGACGAACCCGAACTACCACTTTCATGTGGTAACAAAGGTCTTCTTCAGTGACAGACATTGTTGATTATCTTGATTCTTTTGTTTATATGAATGTCTGAATATTTCTCTGAAATTAAAAAGGAAAATAAAAGTCATAGTATTAATTCCACTTGTATGCAAATTGACTGGCATATAGAATTCATTAAAAAAAAAAACCCAAACAAACAAACAAACAAAAAACCACAACACTTTACTTCCACTCTGTTAACCTGGTAAATTTTATTGGGAATATATATAGGCACTCAAATACAAAACCCCAATAAATCTCTTTACCTAAATCTTAGTCAAATCCTAGACTTTAGCTTAAACCCAAACTCTAGCTGTATCATATTTAATCACAGGTAAGCTATCCCAAAACCCAGCTTTGATTTTTACAAGGGCTCCAGCACTATTCTAGCTTGGGTCCTGGGAAGGGATAGAAAAGGCTCTCTCAGAATCATATCCAAGATAATGAAGACAGAGCCTTGGCTTGTGAACGATTTTTAGTAAAAACAACCTTGGCTGCAAGACTCTTAGTAGTGGAAAATGAAATATCGGGGTTGGTCTCTACCAGTATCTCAGAGACCCACAGGGTTAAAAATAGTTCCAAGGATTCATCAGTTAGCTAGCTTAGGTCTGAAGGTGATCAAGATGGTATATACCCTAGGGTGTATTCAGAGATCCTAGTCTCTAAATACAGATCTTAGTCTCTTGCACTATAACATGCAAGTTTAAGGAATTTGCATCAATGACAGTAGGTTTAAATATTATGGTCTGACTATATGACTGACTCACATGAGCCAGGAAAAGTAAAGATGAGCTGTACTATAGTAATATCACTTCTTTAAAGATCAGTGATTCAGGAGCCTCAACTATCCAGAAAACAATCTAGCATCTAAAAATAAGGACCTCACCTCAAAACAAACAAACAAACAAAAAAACACCAAAAAAACCCCACACAAACTAAAAAAACTCTTTTCAGTATTCATTCTTTTATTTATTCATCAAGAACAAACATAAATTTAATAAATATCATTGAAATATATACATTGATAGAAAGTATACTATGTGCTAGGCATTGTTTAGACTTTCGGAATACTTCGATAAACAAAACAGACTTAAAAAACAAACAAAACAAAAAAATACCTTCCCTTAAGGAACTTATAGTCTAACTGGAAGTGAGAAAAAAAAATACAATAAATAATACTAATATTTTTTGGATTATATATTATAATCCCCAAAGCATAACTATTATACTATGGGAAGAAATAGAGAAGAAAAAAGCGTGATTAAGTATGGGGGTGAGGGTGAGGTTGGCAATTTTAATAAAAGTGGGCAGGTTGAAGAAGTGAGGGATTTATTTAGATATTGAGGGAAGCACTTTCCAATAGATCAGGAATAGTTAGTGGAAAGGTCCTAAGTGGGTGTGTGGGTATTATTTGGAATGGAGTGAGCAAAGGGTAGAGAAGTAAGAAATGAGGTGAGAGATGCAGACCATTAAAAGAACTTCTGTGTTTTATTCTGAATAAGATGAAGAATCAAAGGAAGGTTTGGAGTGACAAAATCCAATTTCTTTCACTGCTGTATAGTTAATATGCCAGAGAGAAAAGATTAGTTAGGCCATTATAGTATTCAGGCAAGAGATGATGGTGTCTGCTCAGGCCAGGGTGGTGGCAGTAGAAGTGGTGAGAAGTCGGTGGAATTTGGAAATATTCTGAAGGTAAAGCCAATAGAATTTCCAGATAAATAAACGTGGGGTATAAGAGAAAGAGAGGATTCAAGAATAGCCCCAAGGTTTTAGACTTGAGCATTTGAAGAATAGAATTGCCATCAACTGAGGGTAGAGCAGATTTTGGAGGGAAGATCAAGAGTTCAGTTTTAGATGTCTTAAACCTAAGAATTTTAACAGACATCTATGCGGAAATGTCAAGGCAGTTGGAAATCAAGTCAAGAAAAGAAAGGCTATTTCCCAGAGTATTAAAGCAATATTAAGCTTTTGAAAAATTTAAAAGCTTAAATCTGCATTAAGACTTTTGGGAAACCCTGATATCAAGGAGCAGAAAGTGATCAATTGTGTCAAATGCTGTTAATAGGTCAAGGATTCACTGAGAATTAACCATGGTATTTACAAACAGGGAGGCCAATGAGAAGAGCAATTTTCGGGGAGTAGTGTGGACAAAAGCCTGAATGGGAGAAGGGTCAGAGACAGTGAACACAGACAACTCTTTCATGAATTACCACTGCAAAAGGGAGCAGATTAATACGTGGTTGGAAGGGGAAATGGGATCAAAGGAAAGTTTTTGTTTTTTTTTTAAATGGGAGAATTAACCGCAATGTTAAAGTTAAAATATGTCATAAAACCATGTACTTTTGTTCAGAATACAAATAAGCAGCAGATGGTGGACAAAGCTCTGCCTTTTTAGGACTCTGACCTCCCAAAATAGTATGCTGAAGAGGAAGGGATAGTCATTTGGATTTTAACAGTGAGGTCCCAGGTGACTTACTACGCTGTTCTTTTCTTCATCCTTGAGCCTCTCTGTCTACCCAAGCCCCACAAAGTCCGTATATTCCAGGTTCTTTGACCTTGGATCCCACTGAGTCTCAGGTTTACCCTTTGTATAAAAAAAGATTATTACTGTGAAATCTAAAAGACAGAAGGTATTCAATAAATGCCAATTCTCTTCTCTATGTGCCCCTACTCCTACCTCTTCCTCCCAAAGTGACTGCATCCACCCTTTCACTGTTTCTCAATGGGTAAATCACTGGCACTTTGGGCAGGACAATTTTTCCTTGTTTGGAACTGTCTCAAATATTAGGAAGCTTTAGCATTATTAGCTCCTATATATTATAGGAAGTAGGGTCCCACATTCTTTGTACTATAAAAAACTCCACACCACATTTCTAAAACTCCAACTATTTCTAAAAGCTTTCAGAAATATTCAACAATGACTTTGACCTTAACAGATTTACTTTAATAACAGATAAAATATACACAAATGAAATGGTTAAAAAATAAATGTATATAAAACACTATATGATTACTTCAAAATAAACCTTAAAATTTTAAGGTTGAAAGGTTATCTCTTGCTAATTAATTAAGTAACTATTAGATATCGGAGCCAAGCAGCCTAGATTAAAATCCCAGCTCTATCACTTACTACTAGCTGTGATACTGGGCAATTTAATTAACATTCATGTGGCTTTATTTCCTTATCTGTAAAGTAGAACTAAGAATAGTATCTACTTCATACAGTTGTGGCGAGGATTAAGTGAGTTAATATTACTACATACAACACTTAGAACAATGCTTGGCACAGAACATGTACTATAAATGTTTACTACTATTACTATTACTTTTTCTACAGTCTAGTGAGGGAAATAGATATTAATCAAATAGAGACACAAACATGTAAAGTTGTAATTGCAACAAATGATATAGGGGAAAGGTTAACAGTGTTAAATAAGAATAAAATGGATTAATGTGGTTAGAAAGCTTCCTAGAGGAAGTGACTAGAGCTGAGAGATGAAAGATGGATAGTTATTAATCAGGTAAAAAAAGCATTTCAGGAAGAAGAAAACTAGTTATTCATCCAATGAACATTTATTAGAATGCTTTCTATGTGCTAGGCATTTTTGTAGATTCCGAGATAGAGAGGGACAGGAGTATGTGTGTGCTCCTATTTTAGATGGCACTGTTGAGAAAAACTTCTCTGTGGGATGACTTTTCATAGATACTGAATGAAATAAGGAAGCAAGTTGCTCTCTGAGCAAGAGTATTTCAGAGTATTTCTATGGTGAGAAAATAGTTTGTGTAGAGGATACAACCTAACTGGCTGAATGATAAATTTATGTAAATTATTGGTTTCTTTTCAGTGTTTAGTGTTAGATGAGTGGTTGTAATTTTCTTTACAGCATCTACAGAAATGTTCAATTTACTTTTGTTCCCTCCTGCTGCTGCTGGAGAGCTAGAAGGGGAAGTGAGAGTATTGCATTAAAAAAATTAAATTGGATAAGCATGGGACCAGATTAAGAATATCTTGAATACCAAGCTGAAGATTTTAGATTTGATTCTGAAGTTAATTGTGAATTATTGAAGGCATTTTAGAGGACAAGAGATGATACTCAAGTAACTCATCAATGAGAAATTCTGACAATAACCTAAAGGGTTTAAGAAATAAGATGTCCAATATAACTTTTACAACCTGTTACACATTAAGAAAAGATATGGATATTAATTTTTGCTTTATCATATATTTTCCTACATTTTTAAAAACAAGTAAATGAATATAATTAATAAAGATGCCTAATGTTAACAGAATCATCAAAAAAATAAAAAAAAATTAATCTATGTTCAATTATACTCAGGGATTACTGAGGTTATTCCTACATTAACACATGATGCTTTGTCTCTTTTCTAACAGGGCAGACTAAAAGAAATGAATATGTATTTGATTCTAAATGAGGCACACAGAGAGTAAACTGCTTGACCATGTTTAAAATGAAAAGGTAGAAGAAAAGCCTAAATACTGTTATCTGTGCAATAATGCATTGATTCACAAATTTTTTTCAGAAGGTTGTTTAGAAGACAATATCACAACTTCTGGTCCATTTTGTCTTATCTAATCCTAGTGTTATTTGTTGAACAGAGTCAAAAAAGCAAGCAGGTAAAATAAAACATGCAGGATAAACACTTCTAACACCATTATTCATTATAATAGAAGAGTATTTGTTTATTCTAGAGAGCAGCATATAAAAGAAAGAATAATAAAGAGGCCTCATTTGGACTATATGATATCTAAGGACTTTTAATAGCACCTAAATTTTGTGATATATATTGCAAATAATTAGAAAAGGGTACCAAGAGAGTGACAAGAATTAACAGCTAGCAGAACTGTATGTTTTTACCTTTATACCCCTAGTCTTTTTTTTTTAATAAAATTTTACTGAAGTATATCATGATACATGAACATACATAAACAATAAATGTACAGTGAAAGTTATGAAGTTATAAAAAACATGCATATCTTCATACAGGGCTCCCATACATCACCCCATCACCAACACCTTGCATTGTTGTGAAACATTTGTTACAAACTATGAACAACCATCCTCAAAATATTACTACTAACTATAGCCCTTAACTTATATTTGGTGTATTTTTCCCCCAACCCACCCAATTAATACCCTGTATTAGTATTATACATTTGTTATAGTTCATGAGAGAACCTTCTCATATTTGTTCTATTAACCTCAGTCCATCTTCTACCACTGGATTCCCTGTTATACAGTCTCATGCTTTGTATAATCCATTCAAAGTGTACACTCAGTGGTTCTCATTTTCATCACAGAATTGTGCTGTCATCACCTCAGTCAATTTTAGAATGTTTTCATTATTCCGAAAGGAAAAATCCCATACACCCTGTGGCAGTTTGAGATTATTTATGAATCTCAAAAAGAGAAATATTATGTTTGTAAACTAATCTGTTCCTCTGGGTGTGATACCCATTGATTGTATTAAATTCAAAGGATTAAGTTTACTTGATAAAATCAATTTAAGGCTTTTGATTCGACCATATCAGTAAGGCATGACTCAGGTTGAGTTCCCACCCCCTTGGTGGGCCTATATAAATGGACACTCACTCAAGAAACAAACAGGAAGAGAGAGAGTTCTGTTTTGTTTGATCCTGGGGCCCCTAGGAGAGATGGACTATTTGCCTGATAGGCTACAGCTGACCTTGGGAAGACAGCCAGACTGATATAGGAAGCTCTGAGAGATGAGCCCTAACCAGGAAAGAGAGGACTGGAAGACCAGAGGGAAAGGAGACACCAGACAGAAATCAGTGACAATCCTGCTTCAACATGGGGCAACTGACGTTGGTGAGAAAGCAACCTTGAGCTTGTCTCTTTACGGCCTTGTAACTGTGAGCTTTTACCCCAAATAAATACCCTTTATAAAAGCCAACAGATTTCTGGTACTTTGCATCAACACCCCTTTGGCAGACTAATAAACCCCCTTATACCCCCCTATAGTTGACTCTTAGAATTGACATAATATCTTCTTTGCCATTGCTGCAAAAATATTACAATACTACAGTTAATTATCATCTATAAATTACAAATGTTGTAATTTTCCCATGTATCACCGTATCCTTAAGACTTTGTAAAAGAACATTCTTATATTTACACTATTAACCACAATCTTTGTCCACCTCCAAAATCACCGTTATACATACCCTAGATTATTCTCTAGTTTCCTTTCAATTGACATTTACATCCACAGACTACCTCTTTCAGTCTCAATCTCATTTACAAACCAGCAGTGTTAGTTATACTCACACAATGTGTTATTAACTTTAATCATTTCCACACTTGTACAATAAACTTTATTAAAAATTCTATATACATTGAGCATCAGCTCTCATTTTCAACCCACATTCTATTTCCTAGTAACCTAAACTCTAGAGTTGATCTCCATGAGTTTACTCATCGTATTTTGTTCATATTAGTGAGACCATACGATATTTTTTCCATTTGTGTCTGGCTTATCTCACGGAACAAAGTATACTCAAGTTTCATCCATGTTGCATTATGAGTCCCAAATCCATTTCTTCTTACAGCTGAATAGTATTCTATTGTATGTATATACCACATTTTATTTAGCCATTCATCATTTGATGGACACATGCGCTGGTTGCATAGTTTTCTGAATAATGCTGTTATGAGCATCGGTGTGCAAATGTCAGTTCATGTCCTTGCTAGATCATACGGCAGTTCTATATTCAGCATCTTGAGGTAGTGCCAAACTGCCTTCCACAGGGGCTTAACCATTCTATGTTCCCATTAACAGTGAAGGAGTGTTTCTATTTCTCCACATCCTCTCCAGCATTTGTAGTTTTGTTTTTTTGTTTTTTTGATGATGGTCATTCTATAAAGTGTGAAATATCTCATTGTGGTTTTGACCTGAATTTCCCTAATAGCTAGGGATGTTGAACATTTTTTCATGTGCCTTTTAGCCATTTGTATTTCCTTTTTGAAGAAATGTCTATTCAAGTCTTTTGATAATTTTTTAATTGGGTTACTTGTCTTTTTATCATTGAGTTGTATGACCTCTTTATATAACATGAATATCAAACCTTTGTTGGATATGTGGTTTCCAAATATTTTCTCCCATTGAGTAGGCTAACTTTTTACTTTCTTGACGAAGTCTTTTGAAGAACAGAAGTGTATAACTTTGAAGAGGTCTCATTTCATTGCGTGAGCTTTGGGTGTAAGGTTTAAGAAACTACTACCTACCACAAGATCTTGAACATGTTTCCCTACATTTTCTTCTAGAGCTTTATGGTTTCAGCTTTTATATTGGGTACTTGATCCACTTTGAGTTAATTTTTGTATAAGTCATGAGGTAGGGTTCTCTTTCCTTATTCAGCACCATTTGTTGAATAGACTGTTCTGGTCTAACTGGGTGGACTTGACTGCCTTGTCAAAAATCATTTTTTTTAAAAAGAATTATTTATTTACCCTCCCCCCCCCCATTGTTTTGCGCTTGCTATCTGATCTTCTGTGTCTGCTTGTCTTCTCTTTAGGTGGCACTGGGAACCAATCCTGGGACCTTCCAGAGTGGGAGAGAGGTGCTCAATCTCTTGCGCCACCTCAGCTCTCTGGTCTGCTGGGTGTCTTATTGTCTCTTCTCTGTGTTTCTTTTTGTTGCATCATCTTGCTGTGCCAGCTGTCCGCTCAGGCCAGCTTGTCTTTCACCAAGAGGCCCTGGGAAACGAACCCTGGACCTTCTATATGGTAGATGGGAGCCCAATCGCTTGAGCCACATCCGTTTCCCTCAAAACTCATTTGACTATAGATGGAAGGGTCTATTTCTGAGTTCTAGATTAGGTTCCATTGGTCAATATTTCTATCTTTATGTTAGCACTATGCTGTTTGTAGCACTGTAGCTAAGCAATATGCTTTAAAGTCAGGAAGGGGCAATACAACTGGAAAAAGACCTCGAATAAAAGGGGGAAAAGGTAAAGACAAATGAATTCATATGGCTAAGAGACTTCAAAGTGAGTCGGGAGGTCATCCCAGAGGTAACGTTTATGCACATCTCAATAGGACCTCATAGGCTTCCAATGTGGATACATCCCAGAGGGGCTCCTGAGGGCTCTGGAGATACCCAGGTCCTATATCAGGGTGGATAGCCCCAGAGTTTTGTGCCTTATCAGTGGGCCCTACTTTGGAATCATTGCTCCTGAGAGTGACAGAGTTGGACCCAAATATGTCTTCCCTGCACATAGTCCATCTGTCCCTTCTATTCGAACCTATATGTGTTGCCAGAGTTTGTAGGTGTACTTCCAGAGACCATAGTCTTTGGGCTGTCCATGTGCCAGCTGGGCCCAGAATCTCAGTGGAGCTGCAACTCCTACTTTACAGCTCAATGGACTTACCCTTTACACCTGGTGGGGAGATGATGATGGACAACAGCCATCTCAGGGAACGGAGAGTCTGCAGCTGCAGGCAGGATAATCCCATCCATCTTATCCATGAGCTATAAGCCCCCTCTCACTTGGAGGTGGAGTGGACATCACCATCTCAGACTCCTCAGGATTGGGGGAAGAGCTATGGACTAGAGTGGACTTACTGGTATTCTGTTATAGACATACTGTGATTCATGCAATGGAAGAAATTACAACATTAATGTGGAACCAGTGGCCACCGGATGCTTTAGGGGCAGGGAGAGGGAAAAGCAGTTGTAATACAGGGCCTTTTTCGGGACTTGGGAATTATCCTGAGTGACACTGCAATGACAGATATAGGTCATTTTATATCATTATATAACATGCAGAACTGTGTGTGAGAGAGTGTGGTCTACAATGGGAACTATGGACCATGCTTAGCAGCAAAATCCCAAGATGTGTATATCTAGTGCAGGTGATGTGCCACACTAATGAAGGATGTTTATGTGGGAGGTTGTGGGAGGAGTGGGTGGTGGGGCATATGGTAATCCCTACAATTTTTGTGTAACATTTATGTAATCTAAGTATCTTTTAAAAAATAAAAAATAAATATATTAAAAAAAAAAAGTCAGGAAGTGAGAGGCCTCCAACTTCATTCTTCTTTTTAAAGGAATTTTTCGCTATTTAGGGCCCCTTACCTTTCCAAATAAACTTGATAACTGGCTTTTCTATTTTGGCAAAAAAAGCTTTTAGAATTTTTATTGGGATTGCGTTGAATCTGTAAATCAGTTTGGGTAGAACTGACATCTTAACGATACAGTCTTCCAGTCCATAAACAAAGAATGTCCTTCCATTTATTTAGGTCTTCATTGGTTTCTTTTAGCAATGTTTCATAGTATTGTGAATACAGATCCTTTATGTCCTTGGTTAAGTTTATTCCTAAATGTTTGATTCTTTTAGTCACTACTATCAATCAAACTTTTCTCTGACTTCCTCCTCAGATTGCTCATCAGTAGTGTAAAGAAATGCTACTAAGGAAGCGGGTGTGGCTCAATTGATAGAGCTCCCATTTACCATATGGGAGGCACCGAGTTTGCTTCCTGGGGCCTCCCTGTGAGGGCAGGCCGGCCTGCACGGTGCGGTGGGCTGATGCAGCAAGACCTCACAACAAGGGGGAGATAAGCAGACACAGAAAAAACACACAGCAAATGGACACAGCAAACACAAGCAGCAAGGGGGGGATAAATAAATAAATAAATAAATCTTTAAAAAAAGAAACGCTACTGATTTCTGCATATTAATCTTGTATCCTGCCATTTTCCTGAACTTGTCTATTAGTTCTAGTAATGTTGTGGGTTTTTTGGGATTTTCTAGATATCGGATCATATCATCAGCAAATAGCGAGTTTCACTTCTCCTTTTCCTGTCTGGGTGCCTTTCACTTTTTTTATCTTGCCTAACTGCTCTAGCTAGGACTTCTAGCACAATATTGAATAACAGTGGTGACACTGGGCATCCTTCTTTTGTTCCTGAACTCAGCAGGAAAGCTTTCAGTTTTTCACCATTCAGTACAATGCTAGCTGTAGGTTTTTCATATATGCACTTTACCATATTGAGAAAGCTTCCTTCAATTTCTATCTTTTGGGGTGTTTTTTTTTTTTAATCTTTTTATTTATTTTCTTTTGGAGTGTTTTTATAATGAAAGGGTGCTGTATTTTGTTGTGCCTTTTCTGCATCAATCGAGAGGATCATGTGAATTTTCTTCTTCAATTTATCAATGTGATTTATTATACTAATTGATTTTCTTGTGTTGAACCACCCTTGCATACCTAGGATAAAACCCACTTGATTGTGGTGTATAATTCTTTTAATGTGCTTTTGGATTGGATTTGCAAGCATTTTGTTGAGGATTTTTGCATCTATGTTCACTACAGATATTGGTCTGTAACTTTCTTTCTTTGTAGTATCTTTACCTGGTTTTGGTATTAGAGTGATGTTGGCTTCACAGAATGAGTTTGGTAGCATTCTTTCCTGTTCAAATTTCTGGAAGAGCTTGAGCAAGACTGGTATAACATTGTCTTTGAATGACTGGTAAAATTCACCTGTGAAAATATCTGGTCCTAGGCTTATCATCTTTTGGAGGTTTTTGATGACCATTTCAATCTCTTCTCTTTTGATTGGTTTATTGAGGTCTTCTATTTCCCCTAGGGTCAGTGAAGGCTGCTAATGTGTTTCTAGGAATTTGTCCATTTCACCTATGTTGAATAGTTTGTTGGCAAACCGTTGTTCATAGCATTCTTTCATGATCTCTCGTTTCTGCAGTGCCAGTAGTAATGTACCCCCTCTCATTTCTGATTTTATTTACATCCTCTTTCATTTTTTGTCAGTTTAGTAAGGTTTTGTCAATTTTGTTGATCTTCTCGAAGTACCAACATTTGGTTTTGTTGATTCTATCGGTTTTTGTTCTCAATTTCACATATTTCTGCTCTGATCTTTGGCATTTCATTCCTTCTGCTTAGTTTGGGATTAGTTTGCTGTCCTTTTCTAGTTCCTCCAGGTGTGCAGTTAGGTCTTTGATTTTAGCTCTTTTTTCTTTTTTAATGTAAGCATTGAGGGCTATGTATCCCATAGGTTTTGATATGCTGTGTTCTCATTTGTCTCAAGATATTTACTTATTTCTCTTGCAATTTTTTCTTTGACCCATTGATTATTTAAGTGTGTTGTTTAATCTCCATATATTTATGAATTTTCCCTTTTTCTTTCTGCCATTGATTTCCAGCTTCATTCCATAATAATCAGAGAAAGTTATTTGTATAATTCCAATCTTTTTACATTTGTTGAGACCTATCTTGTGACACAAAAATATGGTCTATGCTGGAGAAGGATTCATGAGCAGTTGAAAATAAGGAATATTGTGCTGTTTTGGGGTATAATACTCTATAAATGCCTGTTAGGTATAGTTCATTTGTCAGTATTCAAGCTCTCTGTTTCCGTATTCATGCTGTCCACATAATCTATCCAATGATGAGAGTGGTGTATTGAATTCTCCAACTATTATTATAAAGACATCTATTTCTCCCTTCAGTTTTGCCAGTGTGTGTCTCATGTATATTGGGGCAACCAGGTTAGGTGCATAAATATTTATTATAGCTCTTTTGTCTTGGTGATTTGCCCTTTTATTAATATATAATATTCTTCATATCTTATAACAGTTTTGCATTTAAAATCCATTTTGTCCGAATTAGTATCACAACTCTAGACCCATTTTGTTACTATTTGCTTCGAATATCTTTTTCCAACTTTTCACTTTCAACATGGCAGTGTCCTTACATCTTAAATGAGTGTCTTATAAACAGCAAATAGATGGTTTACATTTTTTATCCATTCTGTCAGTATATGACTTTTGATTGGGAAATTCAATCCATTAATGTTCCATGTTATTAATGTAAAGGTATTACTTTGCCCATTTTATCCTTTGGCTTTGTTGTCATCTTACTATTGTGTGTCTTTTTACCCTTTAATTTACCCTTCCTAAAATCTTCATTTCTACACTCTTTTCCAAATCTCTCAAACTTGTTTTTTCCTTTCAGGCTGCAGCACTCCCTTTAGTATCTCTTATTTTTTTGTCTTTTAGTAACAGACTCTGTTTTTGTCTGTGAAGACTTTAAATTCACCCTCATTTTTGTAGGACAGTTTTGCTGGGTAAAGAATTCTTGGCTGGCAATTTTTCTCTTTCAGTACCTTAAATACATCCTACCACTTTATCCTCACATCCATGGAGCCTGTTGAGAGATCAGCACATAGTCTTATTGCATTTCCCTTGTATGTGTTGCACTGCTTTTCTCTTCCTGCTTTCAGAATTCTCTCTTTATCTTTGGTATTTGTCATTCAGAATTGGTTTCTCAGAGTAGGTTTATTAGGATTTATTTTGTTTGGGGTGCAATGTCCTTGGATATTGACATTTATGTCTTTCATAAGAATTGGGAAGTTTTCAGTCTTAATTTCCTCAAATATTCTTTCTGCCCCTTTTCCATTCAATTCCTTCTGAGACACCAATAAAGCATATGTATGTACGTTTTGTTTTTCAATTACCTGAGACCCTGTTCCGTTTTTTCCATTCTTTTCTGTTTCTGTTCTCCTGTCTTTTCAAGTTCAGTTGCTCTGTCCTCCATCAATTCAAATCTGCTATTATATGCCTCTAATGTATTTTTAATGTCATCCAATGTGTCTTTCATTCCTATAAGCTCTGCTACTTTTCTTGCAGGCTTTCAAATTGTTCTTTATGTTCACCCAGTGTTTTCTTAACATCCTGTATCTCTTTTGTCATATTTTCCTTCAATTCCTTGAATTGATTTAGATTTGTTTGAAGTTGACTTAAATCCTGTGTCTTGTCAGGATTTTTGGTTTGTTCCTTTGGCTGGACCATATCTTCTTGTTTCTTAGCATGGGTTGTTATATTTGCTGATGTCAAGGCATCTGAATATGTTGGTGAATTTCTTCTGACGGTCAATTTCAATTCTTGCCTAGTGAGTTTTGTTTCATGGCTTTTCTTTGATTTTGGGTTCAACTTATTCTAAGTCTTTAATATTGAACAGCTTAAGTTACCAAAATAGGGCCAGGGCTTCACTAATGGGGTACAGACCAGATCAAGAGGACTGGGACAAGAGGCATCTAAAAGTGGTGTTTAGGCCGGCCAGTAGGTGGTGCTCCTCAGTGAATCTTTCTGCAGAAGCATCTCTTTCAACCTACACTAGCTTGAGATTCTGGTCTGGTGATAGTTGAGATTCAAAGAGAGCTCTGCTCACCAAACTCACTGAAGAGAAACCACTCTCCTCCCTCTGCCATACCCTCCCTCTTCCCAGAAAGATGTCTGTTATCTCCCAGCTGGCTGCAGTGAGACATGGGTTTTATCCAGGTTGTTCACTTTGAGGGTGGGGGATGAGTGCCATTCCTGGCCAAGGAGGCTAGTAACTCACAGTTTTCATTTTGACATCTTTGTCTCTGTCCCGTACCCTCCTGTGGGTTCCCCAGCATTCTCCTGGTCTGCAGAGCCCCAAAACAGGTCCTTTGAATAGCTTTTTGCCCTTCCTCCATTGTTTTTGTGAGAGCTTTTCCCTGCCTGCCTATTCTGATACCATCTTCCTAGAAGTCCTCCCTACTCTCTTTTAAGATAGCTTCACAACAATCTTCTCTGCAGAAATGGAAAAACCAATCATCAAATTTATATGGAAGGGTAGACCCTGAAGAGCCAAAGTAATCTTGAAAAAGAAGAATGAAGTTGTAGGACTCACACTTCCTGATCTTAAAACTTATTACAAAGCCACAGTAATCAAAACGGCATGGGACTGACACAAGGACAGGCACATAGACCAATGGAATCTAAATGAGAGCTCAGAAATCAACCCTCACATTTAGGGTTAATTGATTTTTGATAAGGGGGTAAAGACCACTCAATTGGGAAAGAATAGTCTGTTCAACAAATGATACTGAGAAAACTGGCTCTCCAGTTGTAAAAGAATGAAGGTGGGCCCCTATCTAACACAAAAATTTACTCAAAATTGATCAAATTCCTATAAAACTCTTAAAAGAAAATGTAGGGAAGCATCTTCAGGACTCTGTGTTAGGCAATGGTTTCTTAGACTTTACACCCAGAGCACAAGCAACAAAAGACAAAATAAATAAATGGGACCTCATCAAAATTGAAAACTTGAGCCTCAAAGGAATTTATCATGAAAGTAAAACAATAACCTACAAAATGGGAAAAAATATTTATAAACCACATATCCAATAAGGATTTAGTATTCAGAATATACAGACTCCTTCAACTTAGCAACAAAAAGACAAAGAACCAAATTTAAAAATGGGCAAAAGATTTGAATAGACATCTCTCCAAAGGAGATATACAAATGGCCAGAAAACACATGAAAAGATGTTCAACATCATTAGCCATTAGGGAAATGCAAATCAAAACCACAATGAGATACCATTTCATACCCACTAGAATGCCTACTATTAAAAAAAAAATACAAAATTACAGTGTTGGAGAGGATGTAGAGAAATTAGAAGACTCATTTATTGCTATTGGGAATGTAAAATGGTGCAGCCACTTGGAAGACAGTTTGGCAGTTCCTCAGACCAGGCAATCCCAGTTCTAGGTGTAAACTCAACAGAATTGAAAGCAGGGACTTGAATAGATATTTGCACAGCCATGTTCAAAGTGGCATTATTCAAAATCTGCCAAAAGATGGAAGCAACTCAAGAGTCCATCAAGCAATGAATGGATAAATAAATTTGGTATATACACACAATGGATTATTACCCAACCACAGAAAGAAATGAAGTTCTGATACATGTGACAACATGGATGACCTTTCAAGACATCATGTTGACAGAAATAAGTCAGACACAAAAGGAAAAATATTATATGATCTCACTGAGAGGAAATAATTAGAATAAGCAAACTCATAGTGTCAGAATCTAAACTATAGGTTACCAGGGGCTGGGGTGGGGATAGGGAATAGGAAGTTAAGGCTTAAAATGTACAGAGTTTCTATTTGGGTTGATGGAAAAGTTTTGGTAATAGATGGTAGTGATTGTAGCACAACACTGTAATTTACCAGCACTGAATTATATATTTAAATGTGGTTAAAAGGGGGAAATTTTAGGTTTTATATCTGCTACTAGAATAAAAATAAAAACAAAAATTCCACAGAACTGTACAACACAAGGAATCCTAAGTTGAACCATGAACTACAGGTAATAGTACAATTATAAAAATGTGATTTCATCAATTGTAACAAATGTACCATACCAATGCAAGGTGTTAATAATGGTATATGGGAATCCTGTATTTTATGCATAGTTGTTCTGCAAACCCACAACTTCTCTAAAATAAAAAAAAAATAATAAAAAGAGAGCCTGGCATATAGTTCAGTCCTCAAATATTTGATTAATGAATGAATCACTTAATAAACAATTAAAAGTAGATACAAGGATCTAAGAAAGCAATTTATCCATTTAGGTAGAGGTAAATAGACAATATATGTCTCTAAGAAAAACATATTACAGTACAGTCAATGATTGGCAATAACAGTGAGGATGCTGAGACAACAAAAGTTAAATATTGCACCAAATTTCAATTAAGATCACGTTTTATTTTAATCATTGATGGTAGGTTAAAATACCCTATCACTTAACAAGGGTAACATTCAATTTTCTGGGAGATTCACTTATGTAGAACAGCTCATTCCTCTGCGATGTTTAGTGAAGTAGTGTTAAAGCCTAATTCTCTTCAACAGTTGCAAGTTAATGTAAACCAAGTTTGTGGGCAAATCCTTAACTTAAAGCATATCTAGCTACTGTTTGCCCTAGATAAAATATAAGCAAATAAAGTTAGAGTCACACTAATTATATGCAGGCACAATAATAAATTTTATTTAATTAAGTAAATATTGATACCTTCTTCAAAAACAATCAGATCATATTACATATCTTATGTCACTCCCCTGCTCTAAATTCTCCAA
>JAQZBX010043442.1:0-21679 GCA_029593785.1 Cabassous unicinctus | reverse complement strand
AAAAAGAATATATATATTTGAAAGAAGAAGAAAACTAAAATCAGAAGGAAGGACTAATATTCAAGAAGAAACAGTGAGAAAAAGATTGTTAAAATTGTGGTCAAATCTATTTAATTGCTTGTTGGTATGGCTACAAGACAAGTTGAGAACTAAAATAATGGGGGGAAATAATACAAAAGACATGATTGGCAGATCAGAGTTAATTTGTTGTAGGATCATTACATTGTTTCAAAAGATAATGCAGCTATGAACAACTTTAGACTTTATTTCAAGCATTTATTTAAAATTTTAAGTTTAACTACTAAAAGAATAAAATCACAATGCATACACAACTTCCAAACCAAAAGAAAAATGATATTATGATAACAGAGCAAAAAAAGGAAAAAAATGAAGCATAGAAATATCAGGATAAATAAAAAGCACAATATAAGATGGCAGAGATGAAACCAAATATATGGGGAATATAATAAATAAAATTGGACATGACCATCAAAAGACAAAAATTATGATATTTGGATTTTAAAAAACCAACATTCTTTCAATAATTAATTGAATTGAAAATGCACATAACCTTTTAACCCAGTGCTTACACTTACATATGTGCAAGTGGGGGCATGTACAAGAATGTTAATTACCATATTGTTTGTAATAGCAAAAGTATTAGAGACAATCTAAATGTCCATCACCAGATGCCCTTATTAATACACTGTGGGTTTGCTCACCCAATGGAATGTTATGCTGCAATTAAAATGAATGAGCTAGCTGGAACTGCATCCATCAACATGGGCTAATTTCAAAACCATAATACTGATTGAGAAAATCAAGTTGCAGAATTATACAGAGGCAATCACACCGTTTTTATACATTCACAAATACCAAAACAATACTAGGTATTGTTTATAAATATATATATAGGGACTAGAAGTCTTAAAATCTATATCGGAATAATAAATTCAGATCGTTTTTGGGTAGTAAGGTAGAGAAGTGGGAATAGAGAAGAGTACTCCAAGCCTTTAGCTATATCTATAATATTTTATGTCTTTATAGAAAACTGAAGGAATTAAAAGATATAATAAAAAATCTATAGGAAAACTAGCAAAATGTTTACAACTTAAGATTTGGTGAAAGATAATCTGTGTTTGATTATCATTTACTATTATTTCCTAAAGTATAGTATTATTTGCTGGTGTTTTCTGCATGGTTTAAATTTTTATTATGGAAATAAATGAATAAACAATAAATAAATTAATTAAAATAATTAAATAGAAGATAGATGAGAACTTAAGCTAAAAAAAAATGTTTACCATATTACTGAATTAAGTTCAAAGGAAGAAAAATGTTGAGTACCTAGCATGTGCCATGAACTTGTAAGGCACTACATTACAATTGCGAACCCAATGTTATTCTTGCCCTCGAAAGCCATGTAGGAAGAAAATCATAATATGATAGATGCAGTAAAAAGAGGTAAAGCACAGCACACTGCAAGAAAAATCCGTATGTCTGACTGTGTAGATAGTCAATAAACAATTGAGTGAATGAAAAATACTTGGTGGTAATGAAGCTGGGAGAAGTCAAAACTCAAGCTTACATATTTCAGATACTGAGGGAATTAGAAAAAGTTCCAACAAGACTGCCAAGGAAGACCAAGGGATTATGTTCATTTTCTGATTTGAAATAGAGTGCCATGTGTGGATACGAGAAAGGAATCATCAGGAATGAAGACCTTATATTGTGGCCCATCACCAAAGACATAAAGAGTAAATGAATCAGTTAGAGCTTAGGAGGCAGATAAAACAGTTCCTTCCATCTGCCCCATAAGATCTAAACCTTTTCCATTTGAAGCAGAGTGGGCATCACCATCCCCAAATCCACAAGATTGAGGAATGAACAAACATAAGGTGAGAATGCAACCATGGACCAAAGTAGACTTATTATTATTCTAGAAAGGGAAGAACTTGTAACATTGATATAAAGATAGCAGTTACCAGAGGTTCTGAGAGGAGGGGGAGGGAAAAATGTATGGAACATAGGACATTTTTAGGGCATTGATATTGTTCTGCATGTTATTGCAATGACAGATATAGGCCATTACACATTTTGTCAAAACCTATAAAACTGTAGGGTGCAAAGTGTAAACCATAATGTAAACCATAGCCTTGGTTAGTAGCAACACCTCAATTTTTATTTATCAATTATAACAAATGTATTACACTATTGAAAGATGTTATTAATAAGGGAAAATGTGAGACAGGAAGGGGTGGGGTATATGGGATTCCCTTATACTTTCAATGTAACTTTCCTGTAATCTAAAACCTCTTTAAAACAAAGTTTATTACATGAAAAAAAACAGTAAATGAATCTATGAAAATGCAAAGTGGGAGAAATGGAGGACAGGGAGAAGCTGTAGCACTACTCATAAATTAAGTAGTCCTCCTCAAGTCCAGGTTTAGCATTTGAGCTCATCAGAAACGATCACATCCAATCCAAATTCTGCCAGTTGACCAGCCACTGGGCGGTCAACTGTCTAGTTGTATGCAGGGCACCAGCTGCAGTACATCCTAACTCCTGTTTCCCTCCTAGGGTGAACCTATGTACTAACGTAAGGTTCCTCAACACTGGAACTAGGAGCTTTTTGGCATTGACGCACACCAATTACCTGGGGGCCTGGCACCTAGAGTCATTCTACATGAGATCTAAGACATAGATTTATGTCATTAAAAATCCAAAGATAATCTATACTTTAATGTATGTATAATTAGGAAATAAATATTGGAGATAATTATTGTGACAACTACTGATTACCTCACATTTTACTATGGACTTAAAAGTGCTGATTTCAAAAAGCAGCATTTTTTCCCTGTCATTTTGTTCTTCTGGGAGTAATGATTATGCATCTCAGCTTCAAGTCTTTGAAGTACTCTGGCTGCCACTATCATCCATGGCACACAAGCTTCGCCTCACTCCCCTGGAATTGCTGTCTTAACCACTGTCCATTTTCTCTTCTTCCTAGGAAACCCAAGGACAGGTTGGCACTGATGTTCTTTAATATTCTATTGACTCTTCCTTATGTGTATCTGCAGGTTTCCAGTAAAAGGTGGGCCTTAGGAGATGTCATTACTCAAAATCCTTTTAAAAGTTATGAACTAAGAACACTTCTTTAAAATAACCAACTGTGATGGTTAGGCTAATGTGTCAACTTGGCCAGGTAATTGTGTCCAGGTGTTTGTTCCAGCGAGCACTGGGCTAATTGTAATATAAGAGCATTTATGGACTTCAATCACCAGTGAGTTTACTGCCTGGATGGCTGATTACATCTGCATCAATCAGGGAGATTACATCATCAATGGGTGGCGCTTTTATCCAATCAGTTGAATGACTTAAAAGGAGAAGTGAGAATTTCCCAGCTTGTCGATGGACAGGCAACTTCTCCCAGAGACTCATCAACGGCCTTTCGTCAGACTTTCATCGGAGCCACTGGTTTGCAGCCTGCCTGCGGAACCTGGACTTGTGCATCCGCACAGTCGCGTGAGAGACTCTTTTAAAATCTCATATTATTGACAGATATCTCCTGTTGATTCTGTTTCCCGAGAGAACGCTGACTAAGATACCAACTAACATTCATTTTTATCTCACAGTCATCATTTTACTAATATTCATGTGCTATCACACCGCTCCTAAATCATAATCAAGGTCAACAAAGATAGAAATCATTGAATTTAGTCTTTTCCTGAATTTCTTATCTATTCTCCTCCCATAAATATTACAAATTTATATTTCCATTGGGCATTGCTATGAACTGAAACAAAGTCTGAAACTCCTTTAGAAAAAAGGCCAAGGATTTAAAACAAAGCACTAGATGCTGTAAAATATAAAATTGCATTAAAGAGCAACTTAAATACCACACAAAAAGGAGAATCGCTATTAAAGATTGAAACCACTCCCTTATTCTTTCACAGTTTTGTTGCACATTATAGAAAACATTTTTCCAAACAATAAGTATTTTCATTGACCTAGAGTTGATTAAGATTCTGATTAGCTAAAACTCACCTGGCTCCAGTAGATATATTGTAATCAGAGACTGATGGGATTTTAGAGCTAAAGGTTATCCTAGAGACTGTCTAATCAAACATCTGCAATTTACCAACAAAAAACTGAGCCCCAAGAGGTTAAGAGATTTGTCCACGTTCACATAGCTGGTTAGCGGCAGTTAGGGTTAGAACTGACTGCTAGCACAGTTTCTTCCCCTTGACACTTTACCCTTTACCTGATTATTATGGTGCAGATGGTTATGTTGTCATTTATTTAACAAACATTTATTGAATATCTACTATATGCTAAACACTTAATTTCTAAAAAATACAATTCTTTTTCCTCATTTTCTATTATCCCCTCACATTTCCGAGCACACGTTCTTTTTTTTTTTAAGATTTTATTTATTTCTCCCTCCCCCCCCCACCACCACTGTTTGTGATCGCTGTCTGTTCTCTGTGTCTATTCGTTGTGTGCTGTGTCTGTTCGCCTTCTTTCTAGGAGGCACCAGGAACCGAACCCAGGACCTCCCATGTGGGAGGGAGGTGCCCAATTGCTTGAGCCACCTCCGCTCCCTGATTGTTGTGTCTCTCATTGTGTTTCCTCATTGTGGCTTCTCGTTGCGTCATCTCATTGCATCATCTTGTTGTGTCAGCTCACCATCTTGCTCGTCTTCTTTAGGAGGCACCAGGAACCAAACCCGGGACCTCCCATGTGGAGGGCAGGTGCCCAACTGCTTGAGCCACATCTGCTTCCCAGAGCATAAGTTTTTATCAGCCTTTCTAGCTGAGGGAACATAGAGGAAGGAATTGTATAAACTGTTTTAAAATGTGAATTAGGGGTTTAATTATTGGCTGCAATTCCAATAGCTGATTATTTTTCATCTTTGTTTATTCATACCAAAATGATTTCTATACTAGCAAGAAAAATAAAAATCACTCTGTAATAAACCCTTCTGGCATGAAAAAATTTTTCTTTTAAGAAAAAAATCTAAACGAGATGCAAAGATTAATTGGAAAAATATTATCTTAAAGATAACACCTCTGAAAGGAACTTAATTTAGCAGTAGATAGTCTGGATCAATCGGATGATGACAGAGCAAAATATTCAGTGCCAAAAAAGAAACTGAAACAAAGAAATATTTGTCTATGACGTGCACACGTGTGTGCATGCACACACACACATTCACACGCACAAATTTTAACTTTCAAAGAAAGAAAGAAAATGATGGGAAGGCAAAAG
The DNA here is from genome assembly GCA_029593785.1 of Cabassous unicinctus. NCBI lineage: Eukaryota > Metazoa > Chordata > Mammalia > Cingulata > Chlamyphoridae > Cabassous > Cabassous unicinctus. The sequence continues at coordinate 16,408 of JAQZBX010043442.1, read as the reverse complement.
ATACCCAAAGAATAATGGAAATACAGCATTGTCCACAAAAGAAAATAAAGTTGTATTACAGTACTCTGCTGACTGTAGAAGTTTGAAAAAAATGAGCAATGGGTCCTTCTGAAAGTGGATTTTCATTTCAAATACCTCAAAAAGCCTCATCCTTTTGCATGTGCAGTTGGGAAGGCCCCTGACAAAAGGAGGAAGCCAGATTATGTCTATAATGATAAATAAGTGAGAACTGTTTCAAGTTGGTAGGAAGATATATATCTTTGCTTCAGCAGTGAAATTCCTTTCGAATTTGGTTCAAAGGCTATATTCTCTTAAAGCCAATATGCAAAAATGATCACTAGTTCTCTAAGTATATACATATATATTTTTAATAAAAGAGAATTACAAAAAATCCTAAAAATTAAGTACAGGACTCTGAGCACAAAGGAAACCTTCAGAATTTGTAGACAGCTGAAAGGATGTAGTTCCTACAAAAGCACCTCACAGAGAGTGTAAACTACAATGTAAACTATAATTCATGCTTAGAGGCAATGCTCCAAAATGTTTTCATCAATTGTAACGAATGTACCACACTAATGAAGGATATTATTAATGTGGGAAAATGTGGGAGGGGTAGGGAGTGGGGCATATGGGAATCCCCTATATTTTTAAGTAACATTTATATAGTCTAAATAACTTTAAAAAAATAAAATAAAATACATATTTTAAAAAAGCACCTCACAAATTTCTGAGTTGATCAAGCTTCAGAAATAGAACAATTGATGTACCTCCTTTCACAGACTGCCCCTCTCCAAAAGAGGGAAAAGTATCATTACAATGTTTTAAAGAATATTGGTCTTTTTTTAGCACCTAAAGTACAATTTGCAGCATTTTGGCAAAAATATTCCCCCACTGCTTTGAGCTCACACACCCCACCCCCACAATGAAGCAGTATAAAATACCCAATATCTACATTGTGCATCATAACAAAGTACCTAGTAATAGCAAATGTTATTTACAGCATGAAAACCAACACCATGCAGAGCGTATAGTATGGTACGGAGAGAGGAGAATGCAATGGCTACAGGCATGGGCCCTGTGGCCAGTTTGTCTGGGTGACTTCCCTCTCCTGCCCCTTGCCAGCTGTGGACCTGTTATGTGATGTCTCTGTGCCTTATTCCTTATCTGTGAAATCCATAATATTTATTAGAGGTCAATATATATAAATGAAGAAATACATCAACAATGCTTAGACTGGTGTCTGAAACATAGTAAGCACTCAACAAATGGTAGCTTCTATGTTCCAGAGACTGTTCTAGGAGCTATTCGACAAGCACTCTCTCATTTGATTGTCCCAAAAATAATATGAGGTAGGTACTATTATCATCCATTTCCATAAATGTGAAAATGGAGGCTTGGAATGATTAAGAGTTTGCCTATGCTCACTCAGCTATTACATGGTAGAGCTGGGTTGCAACCACAACCATATTGAATGCTCTAAAACACCAAGAGGAAACTGCTTCATTGATATAAGATAATTTTAAATAACTATGGTCAAATTGGTGAAACCACTTTTCATTTAGGATTGCAGTAGTCAAGCTATTTTCCTCTGGACCGTAGATTCAGAGGAATTATCCATATGGCTCATCAATTTAATATATCATATGAGCAGAAAAAGAAATGAGGAAGAAAACCCATATGACTATCTCAACAGCAGAAAAAGCATTTGACAAAATTCAATTCCCATTTATGATAAAAACTCTCTGCAAACTGGGAACAGGAGAGAACTTCCTGAACCAAAAAAGCCATCTATGAAAACCTACAGGTAGCATCATACTTAGTTATGAAAGACTGAATACTTCTCTCCTAAAATCAGGAACAAAGTAAGGATTTATACCATCAATTCCTCTATTCAAAATTGTACTGGAGGTCCCAGCCAGTTAAGTAGAAAAAGAAAGACAAAGTCATAAAGATCAGAAAGGAAGAAGTAAAACCTCTAGTAATTTGCAGATGGCATGATCAGATATGGATGAAAAATCCTAGGGAATCTATAAAAACAGTTACTAGAAATACTAAGTGAATTTAGCAAGGATGAAGAATATATTATCAATATAGAAAAAGTGATTGTATTTCTATATTCCTGCAATAAACAAATGGCAAATAAAATAAAAATACTATTAAAAACATGAATATATAAAGATACATTTCATAAATATGAACAAGTCATGATACAGAAAGCTAAAATACTTTTTTATATACTATATGCTCTATACAATGTTCATGGTTTGGAAGAGTCAATATTGTTAAGTTGCCATTCACCTCAAACTGATCAACAGAGTCAATGGCATCCCAACCGGGATCCTAGCAGGCTCTTGAAAATGCAAACAATCGAGAAGAGCCAAAACAATTGTGAAAAAAGAAGAAATATCTGGAGGAATGACTTTATCTGATTTAATGACTTAAAGCAATAATAATCAGGGCAGAGTGGCATTGGTATAAGGATAGACACATTCATCAATGAGCAGAGTAGCATCCACAAACAACCCACCCATTGATGGCTGCTGGATTTTTTTACAAAGGTGTCATTGAAGTTTAGTGGAAAAAGGAACAAATTATAGTCTTTTCAACAAATTATGCTGGAACAAATGGATATCTATATGGTAAAAAATAAGCTTCACCCTTACTTCATATAACACACACACACACATACACACCTCAAAATAGAGTATAGACTGAAACCCAAATGCTAAATCTATAAAATTTCCAGAAGAAACCATAGGCGAGAAAAACTTTACAAACTTGAGATAGGCAAAGTTTTATTAGATAGAATATATAAAGAGTTAACTACAAAAATTTGATAAATTGGACTTCTTTAAAATAAGTATTTTTTTCTCTTTAAAAGACATCATGAAGAAAATTAATAGGCAAGCCAGACTGGGACATGATATTTGCAATACACATATTTGTCAAAAGTCTTGGGTCCAGAACATAGATGGAAAGTGTTTAAATTTAATAATATGAAGACAACCCAAATTTTAAAATGGGCAAAGTTTATGAGAGACATTCTGCAAAGAAGATATATGAATGGCCAATAAACTAAGAGAAAATGCTCAGCTCCATTAATCACCAGGGGTATGAAAATTACATCACAAGGTATCACTATATAGCCATTAAAATGGCTAAATATTTAAAAATGCCAACAAGTGTTGGTGAGGATGTAGATCAACTGGAAATTGCTGGCTGGAATGTAAATGGTATACCAACTATGGAAGAAATGTTCTAGTTTCCTTGAAATATAAAAGTAAAGAAATAAAACATTTCCCACAACAAAGACTATACAGAAATGTTCTTAGCAACACAAAGTAATTCATTTATTTGAAATTCTAAAAAATTCTGAAAAAGTAAAAACTAATCTATAATTACATAAATCAATGATTTCCTGGGAGGGGGGAAATCAGACGGCAAAGGGAAATGAGGAAAATGGATGGAATAAAGGAAATGTTCTATATCTTGATTGTGATGGTAGTTCCATGAGTGTATACATTTGCCAAAACTCAGCTAATTGTAAACAAAAATGGGTGCATTTTATTGGATGTAAATTATAAAGATGATTTAAAATTTTCAAATGTGGCAGGGACAATGAAATAAAGGAACATATATCTATATATATATACCACTGTAGGCATGAGTAATAAGGAATTTGATCTGCTCAGGGATGTTAAGAAAGATGTTCTTGATGAAGTGATATGTGAAATCTGAACTGATATCTGAAAGAGTGCATTAGTTGAGGAAATGAGGGCAAACTTCCCAGTATGAGAAGCAGTTCCTGCAAAGGGAAGTACCGGGAGAGGGAATGAGGGTGCAGGGCAAGGTGGAGAAATCCACTTAGTTTGGACTGGTGAGAAGGGGAAGCATCCTCAAGGTGAGGCTGGTGAGTTAGACAGGCCAGACCATGTGAGTACTTCCAGATCACGAAAGAAGGTTTTGTCTTTTTCCTAATGCCAATGGATTTTAAGCAAAGGGAAGAGAAAGCACAGCTCTCTTTCAGAAAGATTGCTCTGGCTGTAGCAGAGAGTCCATAAGTCCATGATGGATGTAAGAAGAGAGATTAAGAGACTATTTTAATAGTCCAGGTGAGAGATGATGGATATGCAAGATAGTTTTGTGTGAGTGGTAGAGATGGGGAGAACTAAGAAAATGTTAAGATAGTCAACAGATAAATCTAGTAGGGCTTGATGATGGTGTCAAAGATGACACCCAGGATGGCGGTTTGCACGATCGGGTGGAGGTAATTTCCCTCAACGGCATAAGAGAAGAAGGGAAAAGGGTCGGCTTTGGGATTTGAACTTGCGAATTTTATTTAGAAAACGTTGAACTTGGGGTGCCTTTGAAACATCCAAGAGGAGATGTCAAGTCACATATAACCGGTTTTCAACTATAATGTGAGCTTTTAACGTGTTTTTGGTGACTGTTTTTAACATCTTGTTGTGGAGGAGGATGTTTCAATAAAAGTCATCATAAATGTCCCCAACAGGAAGTATGCATAATAGTATAGAGAAATTGCGAGAAAAATTATATGATTAGCGTATCTAATACAAGTTGAGGAGAGTTCTTTATTATGTCTAATACAAAATGCTGCAGCAATTGACTGTTCTTAGGAATGTGCACATATCTGGTAATTCTGAAATAGTTCAACGAAAAGGAAATTCTAAGAAGGAATTCTAAGATCTGGATTCTAGTTCCAGCCCAGCCACTTTGCCTAAATTTGGGCAAATCACTTACTTCCTTTGCTCCTCATTGCTTTTAGCTGTTGAAAGGACTTAATCACAGGGCTTTTCTCTATGAGGTTAAGTATCTGAGAATGTTCTGAAAGAAAGCACAGGTCCTCTGGACCAATGAGATGTGGTCTGGGATTCCCTAGTGCCCCTTCTTCACAGTGAATCCCTCACCCCTCATTTCAGCTGCAAGACTTCAGTCTCCCAGGATGAGCTCCTCAGGAAGTTACGGCCTCAGTCATCACTGCACCAGCCCTTCCGGTTCCAGGTCCAGGGCTGAAAGACTCATCAGGATCTAGAGAGAAGGGATGAGTGATTTCCATCAGCTGCTCCTAACACCTTCCAATTATTTGTCCTCCCACTCCTCATGCTATGTTAGCCAGTAAAAAGCACGATGACTGGTTGGATACTTTGAACAAAACCAGAAACAGCAAAATTACATTTGTCCTGATTTAGGATTTGTGGTAGGCAGAAAAATGACCTCCCAAAGATGTTCACATCCTAACCTCCTTAATCCCCTCTTGTTACATGGCAAAGTGAAGGGTGCTAATCAACTGTTCTTAAAATAGAAGATTATCCTCGATTATCTGGGTAGGACCAACCTAATCACAAGGATCCTTAAAGGTGGAGGAGGGAGGTTGAGGAAGAGAGCCAGAGGGAGCTACGTCTAGGAAGAATGGTTGCAGAAATGCAATGTTGCTGGCTTTGAAGATGGAGCCAGGAGACCTGGAACAAAAGAATGTGGACGGCCTCTAGCTGGAAAAGGCAAGGGAACGGAATCTCTTCTAGAGCCTCCAGAAGGAACCAACAGGGTTAACACCTTGATTTTAGCACAGTGAGACCTATTTAACTATTGAACTGTAAGATAATAAATTTGCATTGTTTTAAGCCACTACCTTTATGGCAATTTGTTATGGCAGCAATAGAAAACTAATGCAGGATATAATGGCTAATTTTATGTGTCACCTTGACTAGGTTATGGTGTCCAGTTGTTTGGTCAAATATTGGCCTAGTTGCTGCTATGGAGGTATTTCATCGACAGGATTAGCATCTACAATCAGTTGACTTGACAATGTGGCTCAAACCAGCTGGAGGCTTTAAGAGGGAGAACTGAGAGTTCCAGGGATCAGAAGGAATTCTGCCTCAAGAATTTTCCCTCCACTCCTTCCTGAGTTTCCAGCCTAAGGAATTTGGACTCAAGACTTCAATATTACCCTTATTGTAATTTCCATTCTCTGGCCTGCCCTATGGAATTCAGATTTGCCAGCTCCCACAATCACATGAGTCAACTCCTTAAAATAAATCAAATATACATGTATACATATATATATATATTCATATATACACACATACATACACATATACACATATGACCTATTGGTTCTGTTTCTCTGGAGAACCATAACTTATACACAGGACTTAACATTTGAAGCATAAAAGAAACAGATTCAAAATATATCAGAAGGAGGAGGAGAAAGAGAAAGAGAAGAGAAGGAAGATAAGAACAAGAAGGAAAAGGAGAAGACAAATTATGAAAGTCATTATGGCAACTGGGAAAATATTCCTGAATACATCCATCATACTCTCTCTGCAGAGTCCCTGAGTTCTGAATCCTGGTCAGGTACACAAAGTAGAGGGCTGCTGGCAGAGCTATGGACCCTTTTTCAAGTACCTCATTCCACAGCTTCACAACAAAGTCAAGGCATTAATACATATATCTTACAGTTATTTAGACCAGAGAAATACCTGCATTTTCCTGAGTCTGACATGTATTACCGGAATGAGGAAATATTCTTGCATTTGGATGTCACACTCAAAAACAGCTGATACCTCCCTTCATTCCATAAAATATATGTAGCGGCTAGAAATACATACCATAAAATGACAAAATATCAGTTAAAAAGGAAATATCTTGACAGGGGAAAATTAAATTAGAATAGGAGTATAGATAGCAGGTGGGAAAGTAAACTGCTCATATGCAGACCCACAAACTCCTATAATGATGGCAAACTGGGCTCTGAGTGAACAGAGAGTATAATTGAACAACGATTTTTTTTTTCCATAGAGAAAACTAAACCATTTCTTAAAGGAGAACAAAACTTCTCCCAGTATTTACTTTAAGGTAACTCTTTCTCGTGGGGCTACTTGTGGGGGATATGAAGAAACAGCAAACTCTGTCTTCAATGGTGCCCCCCGCCCTCCGCCCCAGCATGACCATGGATCTCACCCAGCACGCAGTGGATTTCACAAAACTGCTCCTTAAAGCATCCCTCATATACAAGCCATTCACATTATCCAAAGCCCACTTTAATGAAGGGCAAGACAATGCTAATCAAAAAAGCTATTGCCTGAAAGTCATTATAATAAGCTAATATTTACCATATCTTTTGCCAGCTTGTTTAAAAATGGACTTTTAAAAAAATAGGCCATGAAAAAGCAAAAGAAACTCTCCTACTCTAAGTTTCTTCTGATAAATCTTGTCCCTTTTGACTGTCCTTTGAGGTAGCCTCTCACCCCTGGACGAACAACCATCCCAGAGTGCAGTCAAAATGAACGTTTCACTAAATTTTACTATAGGCCATGGTCAATGTGTCATCATTTCCACTGGAAATAATGGCTCTCATCCAGGGCTCAATATGGTATTTTTTCCAGAGCAACTAAGAACCAGCTACGTCTCTTTTCCAAGAATCTTTTTCTTCTGCAAGTAATAAAAAGAAGCTAGATGACTAAGAATTGATTAGGCTCAATCCTCAACATAGCTCTAATTTTGCCCTTTATTCACAATTTCTCAAACCTGTTTCAGCGAGTGAGAGTATGGGAATTCAAATCACACTAACTTGCTGAAATCATGCTAAACCGTCTTACTCTTTTGAAACTTCTGACAAGTTAGAAACCTTGGCCACATCTATGTAATTGTGGTCCAATAGTTCTAGAACAAATACACAAAAAGTGCTTAACTTTCTAGAAGTACTCTTGATACAATGAAAATCTACTGATTTCATTCTCTTAGCAAAAATGTACTTAGTATGGGTAAGCCCTGTGTTAGATGCCATAGACACAAACATTAATGAGATCTGGTCTCTGCCCTCAGTGTATATAATGGATGACATACATGACTTCAGTGAGAATGACCAGACCCTTATCATTATTTTAGTGGATCTTTGGTATAGTCTTATCGGAGAAACAGAAGGCAGGGCAGGTTTTACCATCTTCAACTGCAGATGGTGGGAAAGGCATATCCTAGTTATTAAAGAGCAGTATTTCATAAAATTAACTCATTTAAGTACATTACAATTTTGGAATTCTTGGGTACCATATAGTATACGCTGTTCTCTATTTAATATTTCTAAGTTGACTAAATTTTTAATTTCAATCAATGTATTTTGAAAGGAAACTTCATCTCATCAGAGAAAATGGAAAACAATATCACCCACCACAAATGGAAAGTAACTGCAAAAATAAATAATACATTGAAACAATATTACAGTTAAAATAAAAGTTGAAATTGAAAATAAACACTCATAAGAATACATCTGATCAGTGGACAAAAACACATATCAGCAAACAAATTCCTTGACATGAAGGATGGAATAGTTTACAAATCAGCAAGAAAAGAGCTATTTGGCTTGATTTCTACCTTGCAATTGCCACTAGGGACTCAAATGTCCACCACATTACTCACCTTGTCATGTTATAAAAATTCTCTTTTTAATTTCTGATCTATAGTGGATTCAAATGAAGAAAATAAATTAAAGCCCCAGAAACCCCACTAGCCAAGGGGCTCTATGTTCCCTTCTGTGTTTCCCAGGCCTGGAGAAAGGAAACACAGATCCCATGGGATACAGCTGAGGAGCCCATGGGGAGTTTAAAATCCACTGGGGAAGTGGGGGAATTAGAAGGGAGTTGGAAGGGAGGAAACAGAAACTGGTAGGAAGGGGATCAGCCCAGATCCAAGAAACCCAAATAAAGACCAGGCATGGATGGAAGGTAACAAAGGAGGGTCTCCATGATGGCCAGGCCATGGGGACATTCATGGTCAATGAGGTTGATACTTCAATTTTTGCCTCACAGGCCTTCTAACAAGTCTCCTAGATGGCATTCCCTCTGGCATCCTGATTCCAAATTGTGTTATAAAACATTGTGCTCAAATCGCCTGCTGAAAATCTTTCAGGAGCTCCCCACAACTCCCAGACCAAAGGACAGATGCCCAGCCTGCTTCCAAGGACTGCCTAAATCACTGCCACTGTAAAGGCAGCTGGATTCCCACAGTATTTTCCTCTGACATGATCTGGAGAACCATCTGCTCCCTCCTCAGATTACCTTTGTAACAGAGAAACTGTTCCAACTGTCTGTTAACCCACTGTCTCCAAAAAGTTTCCCACTCCCAGCCCTGAGCGAAATGTCTGCCTCTCTCTTCTCCATGTGTTCAAATATTACCCATTCTTTAAAACCACCTTCAGTATTACCTCTTCTGTGTATCTGTCTCTAAACTTTCCAACCTGCAGTGATGCGGTCTCCTCTGAAATGCTAAATAGTTTCTTAGTATTCAGACCACTTATTGGGCACTGGATGAAACCACTTTTCCTGTGAAAATGGCCTGCCTTTCCAACAATATTTTAGGGAAAAGAAGAGCAGGGACCATGGAATTCCTGAAGAGCAGGAATTGATTTAATTATTAGATATAAATTGTTTTGGTGCTGTGTATCAAGCCCATCCTACTTAGTCTACAACTGCTCAGACATGGACAAACAGATACACAGCCCCACAGACAAGCTCCGAAAAATCATGACTCTGGATGAAGAAGTAGGGGTGGGGCATATTGCTGGCTCCTGAATTTGTTCTGATGGAAACTGAGGACCTCTGGGGGAGGAAGAGGTAGCAGAATCACAAGTGGAACTTCCAGGCTGTATTCACATCAACAAGGAGAGGCATAGGAAGGTGAAGCCAGGTAAACCGATCCCATTAGGTCTGCCAAAAGCTCCGTGAACCACAGATACCAAATTTTGAGCTCTCCCTTTCTGATTTCCAGTGTGGGTTCTTATCAGAGCCATGGGAACCCAAGCAGACAGCAATGATCCCCTGACCGATGGCGGGTATCCTATGACCAGAACAAAGTTCATTTGCTCTGCCAAGGAGAGAGAAGGAGACCCAACATGGCAAGAGGTGAGTGCTGACAGAGTCAGAAATACATTTCCAAGAACCATTCTCACTACTGTGATGGTTTTATTATTAACAATTCAGAAGGAAATTGACCTGAGACAGGCCAGAAACTCTCACAGATAAAATAAATCTTAAGAAGTCATTTAATCATACCCTAGCTTAAAGCAGAGTGGCCACCAAAATTTTCAATAAAACTCTGAATGAGCTCCAATAAGAAAAGTATATAACTTCTGAGGGTGACATCTTCTTATATTTAAAACTTCCACTGTTACAAAATAACAACCACCCAAAGTAGCCTTCAAGTCATTCTGTCAGTGCCACCTCCCTCCTTGGCATATGCTAGTTGGCTTCCCACCGCATTGTAGAAATACGTCTGGATTTTCATCTCCTTTGAGGTCCTTCACCAGACCCTATGAAGTACCTTGTTCTCCTTGTCTCCTCTGCTTCGTCCAGAAATTTTGACTCACTGGCCCTTCCACCTGATTAATTTGCTCCAAATCCGAAGTGTTGGCTTAAACCTGATCCCAACCTCAAAGTTCTACCCCTTCCCCCCACTTGTCCCCTCCTCATGTTAAGACAGGGTTTTCTTAACAAGCCCTTCTCTTCCAGAAAACCTGATTGAAGGACTGGAAAAGACTCCACCCCCCTTGGAAAACAGACATCTCCGATTTCTCTTTAGTGCTGAGTATTCTTTTCCAGTTTAGTCTGTTAGGCTGCCAAATGCAATATACCAGAAATGGGTTGGCTTTTACATCGAGGATTTATTAGCTTAAAAGCTCACAGTTCTGAGGCGATGAAAATGTCCACAAAAAGGTATCATCAGGCAATGCTTTCTCCCAGAAGACCGGCTGCCAATGATACTGGACACCTCTCTCACATGGCGGTGTCTGCTGGTCTCTCCCTTCTCTTCCAGGTTTCATTGCCTTCAACTTCTGGCTTCCTCTGGCTCTCTCTCTCTCAGCTCCTGTGGCTTTCTGTCTGTCTTCTGTGGGTTTCTCTCTGTCTCTCTCTCTGTATTCATCCTATTTATAAAGGACTCTGTAAGAGGATTAAGACCCACACTTGGTCATTCCTTACTTAAGTAAACCAACAAAAAGGTCCCAGGTACAATAGGTTTATACCCATAGAAATGGATTAGCTCTAAGGGAAATGACCTCTCGGGGCCCACAAATGCCTCAAACTACCACACTGGTTAAACAGGACATCTTATCCTCAATTTTCTCACATCTTCTACAGTCTATCTGCCTTCTAAAGATTTTCTTCCCAACCCTTTTATGATTGTTTAATTAATAGACACAATGCAAATGAGAGGGGAAACAAGATGAGTGATGAGGGGAAGGTGACCCCAGCAGATGGGACTTCTGTGCTTCACAAACATGAAGACGTCCTGCCAACCATCAGGTCTGCTTTTACACTCCAGGTTTTCACATCCACTTCTGATGGCCACGAGGCCATCCTCAGGCTTATGAGTATTGCTTTTCCTTCATTCTCCACAGAGAAGACAAAAGGATAATTTCCCCTAAAAGGCAAATGCCCAATGTCCAACTGCCTTATGGGGCAGGCCTGCCCCTCTACAGAAGTGACTGAGGCAACAGCAGGGGGAGGTGCCACTGTCTCTTTAACCATCCTCAAGCATCTTAAACCACTTTATCACACAGGATGTTTCACCAACTGGTGAAATCCATCATGATTAGCCATTATGATTTCATGGGAGCTTATTAGGCGATTGACCTAAGGAAAGCTAGCTAGCTGCCTAATAGCTGCAGAGTAAAGCTCAGTCCTGTTTTGGACTGGAAATAAAAACTGCCTTTGCATCTAATCAGAGCAGCAGGGGGAGTAGAGGTGAGGAAACACATAATTCCCCAGGTTGGATGTGGGCAAGCATGCCATCCCTACTCTGGAGGAAAGTGGCTTCCTCACTTTGGATGCTATGCCTTTTTGGCTATTTTGAACCAAGGAGGCTAATGAAATTAATCAGGAAATATAAACTTCATATTAAAAGCTACATTTCCCTGATCTACTCTTTTATTAAAAGAAATCACCATTCTCTAACTTCAGTCATGTGCTTTCCCTGTGTTCAGAGGAATAATATTTTTTCTTTTTCTGGAAACTAAATGAAGACCTGAAATAAAATGCCCTGTGTAGAAGAAATCCATATGGTATGGGAACTTTGGCGTAGAAATAGGAGTTCTCTCCAGTTTGATCTCTAGGGCCTTCTGTGCCTATTATATAGCTGTTAAATGTTCATCTTCTTCTGTTAAAGTCTCACATTAGGTCATGGTCACTCTATTTCTAAAGGCTCAAAACTAGCCTCTCCCAGTGACCCTGACACCAGTTTCCACATAGCCAAGTGCACAGGGTGTTAAATAAAATAAGGAATCATTGGTCCCCTGATTTACAAGGGAAAAGACTCCCTAGAGCAGCACAATCTGGAGCCCTGGGGACCATGTCTTATCAACGCAATTCCCAGAGGAAGAGAGATTCTGCCTCAGCAAAGAAAAAGCTAGGGATCAAAGGAACTTTACAAGGCCTTCTTTGAAATAGTGTTGAATTAAACTAAGGAGGATTTTCAATACATTAGTGAAATTCACATGTCCATGAAATCATCCTCAGCCTGCCCTTCAATTGATTTTCTGGTTTAGGGAATGGCGGAGAAGACATTGGCGTGACTCTGGAGAGAGATTGTATGTACTTATAAATCTAGATAAATAATATAAATTTTTAATTCATATATTTATTTTCATAATAAACATTTTCATTTCCAGTTAGATATTTATGTGATCTGCTTAGAAGTACGCTTTCTAAAACTGTTAATGCCACTTAACAAAGGGGAATGCAGTGTTTTGGACAATGCAGTGGGTTGTTCTTCCACATATTCTCTGCGGTTCTCAGAATGTTAATGCCGCACTTATGGTAACAATCCATTAGTTTCCTCCCTATCTTAGTTTCTTCACCTGTAATATGCAGAATGGCGTCTTCCTCTCCTTCTTTCTTTCAAGGATATTAGGAAGAATGGTATAACGTACCACCTGTACTCACTTCTTAGAGAGTGATGCCTTCTAACGCACTATGTCACATCAATCTGTATCAGATTGCATCCAGAGAACAATTGAAGCATTGCATAATATGTGCTTTCACCTACTTCTGACCGCACCCTACTCTGACAAAAGGCATGGATGTTTCTTCCTCTTGTGATTCATATGTTCAGCAATTATTTCAACAGCAACAGGTGCTGTGGAGGAAATTTTTTATTTCCAAAATTTTAAAAAATTGTTTTGTAAGGAATGTCTGAGACTTTACAGTCATAAGAAAGACAAAGAGGACAAACCAGAAGACCATGAGAAAGTGATGGTATGTGTATAACAAAAGTCCCTAAATTATTCAACTTTGTTGGAAACTTTCTCTCATATGTTTAGAGTGCTGCCTTTCTGAGCCTAGGGCAGTCAATATTGAATTTACTTTTTAAAAAATTCTGGAAGAGAATATTACCTCTTAAAATAACTCATGGATTTACCAATTTACATGTAGAAGTTATCAAAGATTGGGCTGAATCTTTATCTCCCCTAGAAGATACATAAAAATATACTATTTGCAACAAATTCTCAATATGAATTTGTCTATTCCTAATTGAATAAACAATAGAAAATGCAGTATGCTTAATAAAGGAATTAATAGAATATTAGATAACGTAACAATGCAAATGCTCAGAGAAGACACTTTCTTCTATTTATTAACTGGGGCTCTTGTCCCCATAGATATGATGGTAATTGGAGAAAGACAAGAACTCTTCTTTTTAGTCCTCTTCTCATGCACATTAGACAACCTCAGAGAGCCAGAAGTGGCTCAACCTGTATCTAGTATGAAGCATGTGTAAGATTTCCTAATACAGTTCAATTACACAAATATGTATCATATTTCTAAAAAACTGAGCAAGGCACTGGGGCTGAGAAATGCCACAATCCCTAACTGCAGATATTGAGCTCACATTCTGATGTGAAAACCCAGGTGAAGCAAACAATCACAAGATATGTAATTCAGGTTCTAAACGGTGGACAAATTCTGAGTGAGCAGAAAAGTCAAAGCCTGACTTTACCTGGAGATGTGAAGAAAGGCAGAATAGAAGGAATAACTGAGGTGCAATTCAATGAGTAAAATATCACTAGGAAATTGGGAAGGGGTAAGCATCACAATATTGCAGGCAACGATTAACACTGCCGCTCGCAGTACCATGCTACCACCATCTGTTATATACCCTGCACTAATAGGCATTTTCTCACTTCCTCCTCACATCTCTGGGGGTAGGCATTCAATATGCCCAATTACAGATGAGAAAGCTGTGATTGAAAGAGTTTATGTATCTTGCTGAAGGAAAGAGGTACTATGTGGTCAGAATGGGATTTAAAATGAAGTCTGCCTCCTGCTGAAATGGTTGCTATTAATCACCATGCTGGATTATGAAGTACAGTCAGGCAGTATTCAAATACCTCTCAGAATACTCTGTATAAGCTTAGTTAGAACTACCAGATGCCCTGAACATCCCACTCCTAAGGATATACCCAAAAGAATTGAAGCAGGGACTCAAAGAGATATTTACACCAATGTTAGCAGCATTATTTTCAATAGCCAAAAGTTGGAAGCAACCCGTGTCCATCAAGAGATGAAAAACAAAATATGGGGTATATATACAAGGGGATATTATTCAGCATTAAAAAGGAATGAAGTTCTAATACATGCTATAACATGGATGAACCTTGAAAACAGTATCCTAAGTGAAATAAATCAGACACAAAAGGACAAATATTCTATGATTCCACTTATATGAAACGTCTAGAACAGCCAATTTCATAGAGAAAGAAAGCAGATTAGAGGTTACCAGAAGCTGGGGGAGGAAGGGAATAGGGTGTGTAGCAGTTTGGCATTGTTTATGAATTCCAAAAATAGTTATTGGATTATGTTTGTAAACTGGTCTGTCAGAGGTATCACTTTTAATTGATTAAATTATGATTAGGACTTTGAATGGGCCACATCAGTAGGGCATTGAGTCCCTGCCCCTTGGTGGGTGGGGACTCACAGAGAAAAGACATGGCAAAGGACAGAGTTGAGAGTTTTGAGCTGGAGCCCAGGAAGTGAACATACAAGTACACAGAGCAACAGAGACAGCTTCTTAGACACGGCAGAAGCCCGGGGAGAGAGACAGAGCCATTTGCCTGATAGTCTACAGCTGGCCTTGTGGAGCGAACAGGGCAGCTGAGCCTGGAGAGAAACAAGCCCCGGGAGGAGAGGAACCCAAGAAGCCTGAACTCTTGGCAGATGTTGGCAGCCATCTTGCTCCAACACATGGCAACAGACTTTGGTGAGGGAAGTAACTTGTGCTTTATTGCCTGGTAACTGTAAGCTTCTACCCCAAATAAATATCCTTTATAAAAGCCAACAGATTTCCGGTATTTTGCATCAGAATCTCTTTGACTGACTAATACAGGGTGTTATTGCTTAATGAGTTCAGAGTGCTCTTTGTGGTGATGAAAAATTTGGGGTAACAGATGTGATGATGATAGCACAATATTGTGAATGCAATTAATGCTACTAAATTATGCACTTAATAGTGGTTAAAATGGCAAATTTTTTTGTTCTATATATTTTGCCACAATAAAAAATATACTATATGGCATTAATTCTTTTTTTCAGAACAGGTACACATACATAAGAATAGTTAAATCTATTCAGAGATATTTAGTATAAATGATGTTAGAGAGATTAGATGGAGAGAGATAGTTATATAGATGGATAGATAAATAGGTACATAAGTAAGTACATAGATAAGTAATATCTGTCTAACAGATGGTTAAAAACATAAGGCAGTGGAGAGATATGTAAAGTATATACTGAGATGTAGTTTACATAAAATAAAGTGCACACATCCTCAATGTACAGTTCAATGAACTTCACACTTTAGATACACTCATGTACCTGCAACCCGAACCAAGATACAGAATATTTCCATCACCTGGGAAAGTTCCATTGTGTCCCTTCTCAGTCAATCCCGCCCCCAGGTGCAACCACTTTCTGCTTTCTTTCACCACAGTTAAGTCTTGCCTGCTCTTGGACTTCCCATAAATGGAATCATATCTTATGATCTCCTTTGATTATGACATCTTTTGCTTAACCTAGCATTTTTGAAACCCAGTCATATTACTGAACGCATTGGTAGTTTCCCTTTGTCTTCCTGTATGGATACTCCATGATTTGTTTATTAATTCTCATGTTGGTTGATATTTGTATTGTCTCCAGTTTGTGAAGGTTTGTCATGGATATATGTTTTTATTTGTTTTAATTTATCCCAGGAGTGGGATTGTTGGGTCATATGGATTATGTATGTTCAGCTGGATAAGAAAGTGCTAGTTTTCTGAAGTGGCTGTATCATTTCACAGTCCCATCAGCAATGTGTGAAAGTTTTGGTTGATCCGTATTTCTGCCACCTTTGGCACTGACCGTCT
>JAQZBX010043441.1:0-21676 GCA_029593785.1 Cabassous unicinctus | reverse complement strand
CCACACAGCAAGATGATGATGTAACAGGAGAGTGACACAAGGGAGAGCCTAGATGAAATGCACCGAAAAACCAGGAACTAAGGTGGGGCATGGTGGTAGGACACCTCTCTCCTACATCGAAGTTTCCGAGGATCGAATCCTAGTGAAGACAGGAGGAGAAGCATGAGAAGAGAGGGCAGGAAATGGACACAGAGTTGCCCAGCAAATGGACACAGAAACAGCAAAATGGCGGGGTGGGGGTGGTAAAAATGGATAAAAGTAAATAAATCCTTAAGAAACAATGTATAGGGGAGGAAGATATGGACTATAGTTGGTAGTAATAGTTTGACGATGCTCTTTCATGATTTGTTAACAAATATTTCACAACAATGCCAAGTGTTTGTGTGTGTGGGTAATGTGTGGGAGCCTTGTATGATATTATTCATGTATGTTTGGTAAGTTCATGATGTTTACTGAACACTTATAGCTTATGTATGTTCATGTATGAATGATATACTTCAATAAATTGTTTTAAAAAAATAAATTTAAAAAAATGAATAAAAAACTTAGTAATAAATTTAACCAAGGACCTAAAGGACCTGTATTCAGAAAACTACAAAACTTTGCTAAAAGAAACTAATGATGATCTAAATAAATGGAAGGATATTCCATGTTCATGGATCAGAAGACTAAATATCATTACGTTGTCAATTCTACGCAAGCTGATCTACAGATTTAATGTAATTTCAATAAAAATCCCAATAGCCTTCTTTGTAGAACTGGAAAAGCCAATTACCAAATGTATCTGGAAGGGTAAGGGCCCCTGAATAAACAAAAATATCTTAAAAACGAAGAATAAAGTTGGACTTTAAAACATATTATTTAGCTACAGCGATAAAAACAGCATGGTACTGGCATAAAATGGACAGATTGACCAATGAAATTGAATTGAGAGTTCAGAGCTAGACCTTCACATCTATGGTCAAGTGATTTTTGACAAGGCTGTCAAATCCACTCAGCTGGGCAGAATAGCTTATTCAACAAATGGTGCTGGGAAAACTGGATATCCATAGCTAAAAGAAAGAAAGAGGACACTTTTTCATACCTTATATAAAAATGATTCCAAAATGGGTAAAGGACCTAAATATAAAAACTAGACTCATACAGTTCTTAGAAGAAAATATAGGGAAACATATACAAGCTCTTGTGCTTGGTGGTGGTTTCTTGGACCTTACACCCAAAGCACAAGCAACAAAAGAAAAAATTGATAAGTGGGATTGCATCAATATTAAATACTTTTTTTCCTCAAAAGACTTTGTCAAGAATGTAAAAAGCAGCCTATAAAACATATAAAATGGAAAAAGTCTTCAGAAACCATATTTCTGATAAGGGATTTATCTTCATATTATATAAAGAGATCACACAACTTTTTAAGGACAAAATGACAAACAATCCAATTTTAAAAAACGGGGCAAAAAAGTGAATGACATTTTTCTGAAGTGGAAATACAAATGGCCAAAAGACATGAAAAGATGTTCATCATCACTAACTATTAGGGAAATATAGAACAAAACAACAATGAGATATCATCTTGTGCCATACAGAATATCCATTATTAAAAGAACAGAAAACATCAAGTGCTGGAGAGGATGTGTAGATATAGAAACACTCCTTCACTGTTGGTGGGACTGTAAAATGGTGCAACCTATGTGGAAGATGATCTGGCAGTTCCTCAGAAAACTAATATCTAACTGTCACATGATCCAGCAATCATGTTACTAGGAATATATTCAGAAAAACTGAAAGCAAGGATACAAATAGATATTTGCACACCAATGTCCATAGTAGCATTATTCACAATTGCCAAAAGATGGAAACAATCTAAGTTTCCATCAACCAATGAATGGAAAAACAAGATGTGGCATATTCCTATGATGGAATATTACTCAGTGGTAAGAAGAAATCAACGGGAAAGCACATGACAACATGGAGGAACCTTGAGGATATTATGTTGCATGAAATAAGCCAGACACAAATAATGAATTTTGTATGGTCTCACTGATGTGAATTAAATACAAGTAGACTTTTGGAGTTGGACTATGAAGTGTAGGTTGGTGGGAGATGGAATGTGGAATGAGAATGGGAAGAAGATGCTGGAATTTTGCATCTAAGTTCATTAGAGAGATTGGTCTGTAATTGTCTTTTCTTGTAACATCTTTATATAGCTTTGGTATTAGGGTGATGTTGGCATCATAGAATGAGATAGGTAATGTTCCCTCCTCTTCAATTTTTGGAAGAATTTGAGCAGGATTGATACTAGTTCTTTTCAGAGTGATTGGTAGAATTCACCTGTGAAGATATTTGGTCCTGGGCTTTTCTTGGTTGGGAGGTTTTTGATGACTAGTTCAATCTCACTACTTGTGATTGGCCTGTTGAGTTCTTCTATTTCTTCTTTCATCAATGTAGGGTAGTTGTGTGTTTCTAGAAATTTTTCATTTCATCTAAATTGTCCATCTTGTTGGCATACAATTTTTCAAAGTAAACTCTTATGATACTCTTTATTTCTGTGGTTCAGTAGTAATATCCCTTCTCTCATTTCCGATTTTATTTGCATCTTCTCTATTTTTCTTTGTTATTCTAGCTAAGGGATTGTCAATTTTATTAATCTCAAAGAATCAGCTTTTGGTTTTCTTAATTCTTTCTAATGTTTCTTTATTCTCAGTTTCATTTAATTCTGCTCTAATCATGTTATTTCTTTCCTTCTACTTGCTTTGGGATTAGTTTGTTGTTCTTTTTCTATTTCCTCCAGGTGTGCAATTAGTTTTTTATTTTAGCTCTTTCTTCTTTTTAAATGTAGGCATTTAGGGCTATAAATTTCCCTCTCAGCACTGAATTAGCTACATCCTATAAATTTTGATATGTTGTGCTCTCATTTGCATTCACTTTGAGGAAGTTACTAATTTCTCTGGCAATTTCCTTCTTGACACACTGATTGTTTAAAAGTGTGTTGCTTAGCTTCCATATATTTGTGCTTATTACAGTTCTCCATCCTTTATTGATTTTCAGCTTCATCCTGTTGTGGTCTGAGAAAGTGCTTTTTATAATTCCACTCTTTCTAAATTCATTGAGACTTGTTCTATGACCTATCATTTGCTCTATCCTGAAGAATGATCCATGAGTACTTGAGAAGAATGTGTATCTTGCTGCTTTTGGGTATAATGTTCTGTGTAAGTCTATTAAGTCTAGTTCCTATAAGCTATTATTCAAGGTTTCTGTTTCTTTTTTGAGCCTCTGTTGAGATGTTCTAATGGTGATAATGGTGTATTGAAGTCCCCACTATGATTGTAGAGGTGTCTATAGCTCCCCTTAGTTTTGCCAGTATTTGCCTCAAGTATTTTGAGGATCCCTGGTTAAGTTCATAAATATTTATGATTGCTCTTTCTTCTTGGTTAAATACCTATTTTATTAATATAATATATCCTTCTTTGTCTCTTGAGCAGTTTTGCATTTAAAGTATTTTGTCTGATATTAGTATAGCTACCCCTGCCCTTTTTTGGTTACTGTTTGTGTATAAAATCATTTTTCAACCATGCACTTGCAACCTCCTTGCATCCCTGGGTCTAAGGTGAGTTTCTTACAGACAGCATATAGACAGGTCATATTTCCTTATCCATTCTGCAAATCTGTGTCTTTTGATTGGAGAGTTTAATCCATTAACATTCCATGTTACTACTGTAAAGGTATTACATACTTTAGCCATTTTTTCTCTAGGCTTATATATGTCATATTTTATTTCTTTTTATATCATTTTAGTTGCTTGTACCAATAATCTTCCTTTGCATACTCTCCTCCATCCCTCTCTCCCCTGTTTTTTCCATTCAGCCTGCAGAACTCTCTTTAGTATTTCTTGAAGGGCAGAACTCTTGTTGACAAATTCTCTCAATTTGTACTTATCTCTAAATATTTTGAACTCTTCCTCATTTTTGAATGGCAATTTTGCTGGATACAGAATTCTTGGCTGGCAGTTTTTTTATTTCAACAACTTAACTATGTCATACCACTGCCTACTTAACCTACATGGCTTCAGATCTCTTTTTTCTTGCTGCCTTCAGGATTCTGTCTTTATCTTGAGCTTTTTGACAATCTGATAAGTATGTGTCTTGGGGTAGGTCTGCTAGGATTTATTGTGGTTGGAGTATGCTGCACTTCCTGGACATATATATCCATGTCCCACAAGAGTTAGGAAGTTTTTGGCCATTACTTCCTGAAACACTCCTACTGCCCACTTTCACTTCTCTTCTCCCTCTGGGATGCCCATAATGCATATGTTTGCATATTTAATATTGTCATTCAATTCCTTCAGACCCTGCTTGATTATTATTATCATTATTTGTCTCTCTGTTCTACTATCTGTGTGATTTCAGATATCCTAGCTTTGGTGGTGATGATTCTTTCCTCTGCCTGTTCAGATCTGCTGTAATGTGCTTCTAGTGTATTTTTAATTTCTTTCAAATGTATCTTTCATCACCATTAGAGCTGTTATATTTTATATATGTTTACAATTTATGTTTCTGCAGTATCTTCTTGATATTCTTTATCTCTTCCTTCATTTCATTGAATTGATTAAGGATAATTGTTTGGACATTCTTGATTAGTTGGTCCAAGTTGTGCATCTTCTCCTGCTTTTTAGTTTGTTCATTAGACTGGGCCATGACTTCCTGTTTCTTAGTATGGCTTGTAACTTTTTGTTGATGTCTAGGCATCTGTTTATCTTGATGAGTTTATTCAGTTGGTTAGTTTCTCTTTCTGGTTTAAAGTTTTATTTTTGCTTGGTTTTGTGTTAAAAGTCCTCTTTATCACTTGATTGCACTAATTCTATATCATTGTAGTTGCCTGTGTTCAAATGAAAAAAATGTTAGCTTCACAAAAAAGTAAAGAACATAGAAGAGAAAAAGAAAAAGAAAGGAAAAATTAAAAAGAAAGGAAAAGAACAAAAAAGAGAAAAAATAAATAATAAGAGGGGAAAAGAGTAGAAGTAAAAATAAGAGGTGAAAAAAAGAAACAGGAAAAAATGAAATAAAATAAAAGGCCAGATAAGTGAGAAGAGAAAAAAGAGAAAACAGGGAAAGGCAGAAAGGAAGGAAGAAAAGAAGAGGGAACATATGAAAGAAAAAAAAAGGCAAGAAAAAATAAAAAGAGGAAGGAAAGAGAAAAAACAAAAAAGGAGGGTAAAATAATAAATAAAAGATAAAAAGGAAGGAAAAGAGAAAAAAGGGAAAAGTAAAAAACAAGAGAAATGGGAAGGGAAGAAAGAAAATAAAAACAAGAGAAGGAAAAATTAAGGAAGAGAAGGTGAAAAAACAAACAAGCAAAACAAAACAAAATAAAATCAAACAAAAATCTGGGTCTACCTCTCAGACCACCAGTCACTGGCAAGGCTGTGCCTCTCAGACTGCCTGTTTTGGCCAATTGAACACCCCAGAAGCCCTCTCTCTGCAGATATCTCTGTGAAGAGAGAGAGAGGGAGAAAAAACCAACAGTCCTTCCTCAGGCCACCAGTGACTCACTAGTCTACTCTTCTCCAGCTGCTTACACCTGTCAATTAATCACCCCACAGCCAATCTTTCTGCCAGTACCTGGATGAAATAAAAAAAGAAAATAGGAAAAAACAAACAAACAAAACAAAACCTTCAGCTAAGTTCCCTGAGCTCTCCCTGTGGCTGGCCCCTGCACTCCCCTAACCTAAGCAGGTTGGGCACAGGCCCAGCTGTGGGACCCTCCTCAGCAGAGCCCCCTCCTCCAAGCTGGTTGTGTGGCTCCCCCTCTGACAGGGCTGGCTGGGTAGATTGCTCGCCTCCTGGGCCAGCTGGTAAGCTCCCTTCTTCTCCCAGGCCTGCTGGGCAGCTCCCCTTTTCCACAGTGCCCAGCTAGGACACATCCCTCTCCAGCTGCCCTCTTCTATCACCCCCATAACACCCCGGGTTCCTTTATGCCCAGCAAGCCTGCATATATACCTTTCCACAGTTTCTAGAGGAAGAATGCAGCCTGCCGATCCTTAATCCGATATCTTGGATACCCCCAAACACCTATATTTTTATCCAGTAACTTAAATGCTAGAACAAAACAGAACTAGTTAGCCAAACGTGTCTCAGAAACATTGCCAATGTTGGAGAAAATGGCCTTCACATTTCCGTCTTTAGTTAATTTACTACTTTTTTTTCATTTCTCTACACATTCAGAAGTAATTCAGCTGCTAAAAGTATAAGCAACCTCTCTTTACTGATTGTATCTTAATTCCTCAATCCATTTTTTCCTTATAAAAGGAAGCTTTCATAGACAGTTCTGTTTGTCTATTTCATTTCCAAGAGCTGAAAACAGGGCTGGTTACTGACACCAGTACGGTTTTACTGCTCCTCTCAGCTGCTCCAGTGCATTGACCTACTTATTGTTTCTAGTGCTTCCAGGCTTGCTTCCTGCTCAGGGCATTTTCACTTGCTCTTTCCCTATGGATTGTTTTTTTTTGTTTTTTGTTTGTTTGTTTGTTTGTTTTGCAGGTCTCTTCATGCCTGCCACCATAATTTCTTCTAAGTCTTTAATCAATTTTCATCTTTTCAGAGTCACAAAGCTTGAACACATTTTTTAAAAACAACTTCTCTTGACTATCAACCAATATGTGTGAGGACTGTTTTAGGCAGATTGTTTCATACTTAGAAATATGCCTACAGTTTTAAGGGGAAACTCCTATATCCATACTTTTTCCTATAGAGTTCCTTGCATACATTTATTCCTCCATAATTCTCTAAAACACTGGCATTAGCCTGTGTGTCTCTGATCCTGCAGCTTCTCATTTTCTGTGATTTGGGAGTAACACGGTGGATAGTTATATCTATCTCACATCCAAAATTTTCTTTTAATTCCCTTTCCACAGAGCTCATATGAGAGTTTTGTTTGACTGGTTAATTCAATCAAGGCCTAGGTGCTAAATACCTTCTGTGAGTTACTTCATTAAACTGAAAAGAAGCTGAACATCATCACTCCCATTCTGAAGAAAAGAAACCGGGGATCAAAAGATCACATCTCTACAATTTGATGACCAAACAGTAAACCTTAACCATGACACGTCAAAGATTTTTTTGGATTATTTCTTCCACAAGGGCCGAGGCTGTAGCAAAGGAAAGAAGGACAAATGAAAAATAGGAAAGCCCTAAAGGGGGAACAAGCTGATTCTTTATGTCCAGGCCATTGACCCAAATGCCCTACTTCCTCCGTATGTCAACAGACAGCAAAAGGAATCCTTACATTGGCAGACCCTTCCAGTTTCTCCTGAAGTCCCTGGAACAAGGAGCAAAGAGCACAGCCCCAGTCCCTGTCTGAAAGACCCATTACTGGCTGACCATCTCAGAGATGTTCATGCCCAGATCCCAGAGAACCTGAGGCAGAGCTATACCCTGGTCAACCAGTTAGAGATGAGAGAGATGGAGACAAGTGGTCACTTAATGCTTCTTGACCCCTTGAACTCTGTGCAGCTCAATGAAGATTTATCCCCATTCAAATAATTCAAATCACAGGGAGGACTCTCTGATAGACCCTTATATTCATTGACTCCTGTGATTCTCTTGAAGTTTCCGAAAAAGGAGGGAATTTTCCTCTTCTCCAGATACTTCTTTTTATAAGAAATGAGGATACAGACCACCTCATTATTGCCAGAATTCATGACTCAGTAATGGGGCATGATTTGGGCAATGAAACAAGTATCCAGGAGTAAAAAGGCCTACTTACCTCAGACCATTCACTTTTTCTTGTTCCTAGAGTATTTTCCCCAATTAGAGAATGTAGCTGTCAAGTGAGTTAGGCATTATTTTTTTCCGCCCCTGCCAGTGGTTCTCAAACCTTACTGCATATTAGAATTATCTGAAAAGTGTTCAAAACTTTCCACACAAGACCCAGTAAACTTTTATTTCTGGAGGATGGACAGATATCAATATTTTGAAAGCTCACCAAGTGATTCCAATGTGAACCAAACTGAGAATCAGTCTGCCTGCTGTGCTTATCACACTTCTCTGTGCACAAAACCACTTAGGGTTATTGGTAATATGCATATTTTGAGACACCTGTGGGCTGGGTTGTGCTTGAGACTCTATATTTCTCCCCATAAAATTTGATGACTAAAATAAAAAAATATATACCCTGCACTATTTCAAAGTCCAAATACCTGTACAACATGTCATAATTGGGAGAATTTTATTAACGTCAACACAAATTTTAAAACAAAACTTTAGAGTGACATTGGATACTCAAAATGCAGAGGGCCAAGGGAATATTTCCAATAATTGTCTCCACTGAAAGTTTTCCAGTGTCAAAAACACTTGTACCAGAACCAAGAAATGTGAAAAAGATGCAGATCCCTAAAGTGAGTCGTTACACAGATTGTCTTCCAAATCCATCAACTGCACACTAAATAGAGGTTAATTTCATAGCTTCCTATTGTCATTTTAGTTTAATAGTCATTCCCATGTGTTGACTAGATTTCTTATAAAATTAAATATAATAATTATTAGTACAGTAGAGCCACATTTTAAATGCAACTTAAATTTATATGACAAAATAGACAGTATCTGTTGGCCCATCCCCAACATTGACTGGTTTTCCACGACTTGAGCACTCACCACAGATGGGAAAGTGCTGATTTACCAGGCTCAACTGCTCCCTGCATCATTCCCTCCTCAGCCCTACACTCACCGCCAAGTCTTGTGAGACTGGAGGCTGAGCCTTCTCCTCCATAGGGTGTCTCATTCTCAATCACTCTCCTCGGAGGATGAGGAGACCAGAAGGTCCTCATAAAGGACACTCAATGGGCTGTGAGAATAGTGACCCTCAGACTCCTCAAGGATGTGAAGGGTCTGACCAGGAGGCTTAGGCATCTCAGGAGGATGAGGTGGGAGCTGTTCTCAACCTGGAGCTCCACCATCCTTTCTCCAATTTTTGTGAAGATAATTTTGAGGGGCTGGCCTGGAACAGGGCTGGATGGTGGAGGATGGGGCACAGTGAAGGCATTGAGGGTATTCTGATGAGGTCTCAGAATTCCCCTAGATAAACAAAGGAATGGAAGGCCACAGCAATGCTGTGGCTACCTTTGGCAAACATATTTGAAATCTAAAGTATCCTTCTTTCTTCAGAATTCAAAGTACAACAATTGACATGAAAAGAGGCCATGTCTAACTACAAATTGACATAGAAAAATTCTTGTCTCCCCTATTAGACCAGAAGCTTCACAGAGGAGGATCTAGACTGTTTAATTTACTGCTTTTCCTTCAGACCCCACTTTTTAACTAGATTTTAATAAAGATAAAATGAAGACATTTGAACTAAGGATGAACACATAAATTATTTTAATTTTAAATGTCCTTAGCCAAAACTAGTAGGTCTCTATAATTGCTCATCCATCCACACACAAATCATTATCCTGTGGTAGATTTCCCTGGACAGTTGAATCTTCATCTTTTAATTTACGTTTAGAATGATGCATTTTATCAGTCTGTCCTAAGAAATGCTATTAAATAAACAAAGTATATTTACCCAACCCCTAAAGCCATCTTTTGAACTATTTCTCCCGTAGTACTATTTCTGTTAGGGATAAACTGAGGACAAAAGATAGAAATGTACTTCAAATCTAGCTGAAATTCTGCTGTTGGTAGATTCTTGGGATGTGGATGTTGGGCAAACTCTCATGGACAATATGCAGCTTCCAGGATTTCTGAGGAAGGACCAGGGTGGGAATTTTCTTCTCCAGGCTGGCATTTATGTTATTTCAAGGTCATATACATGTAAGCTAATAAAAAAATTTAATGTAATCACTTTTGACCTAATCATCTCCTAAAACAAAGCAGACCTTTTTCCTTTACCATTTCCAAACATTTATAATTTTTTAGTATATACACATGTTTTTATTTTAACAATATATATTTTCTGCAAGTAAAAATCAATTGTCCTATATCAATATACTCTGTTTCATTCTTTACCTTGCCTTTTCACTCAAATACTTGTTCCTTCAAAGCCTCCATGCACACTTATATAGCTCTGGTTCACTCTGTTTCACTGATATTTACTATTTATTTGTGCAAATGCGCTGAAGTTTTCTTTCTTAACCCTTTTGCCTTTGGGTTAAGAAAGAAAACAACACTTGTGTTGTTTCTTTTGGACATATGTCCTTCTTAAGATGAACATCAAGTGATTAATGAAATTGCTGGAGCATCATTTTTGGGCATTGTCAAATGTAGTTCAAATGACCATTATGTCCTCCAAAGTGGTTAAAGAAATAGCATCCTCACTAATGCTGGAGGAGATTTCCCATTTTTCAAGATTGTTGCTCTGTAGGGAAGTGTCTGATTTTCATAAATTGTACACGTGTGAAATTGTATTGATGTTTTATTTGCTTTTCTTTTATTATTTATGATGCTGTTTATAAATATTGTTCATGCTATTATGATACCAATTTATGAATTGCCTGGTGTATTTCTTTTCTCTCTATTTGTTGATTGCTTTCCTTGTTTGGGGATTGGGTGTACTATTACTTTCTAGTTCATAGCATTGGAAATATAATTTCCCATTCTGTAGCTTCTGTTGTCATTTAGGGTTTAATAATTTTTATGTTAATATTTTAATATTTTCCTTTGAAGTTTGCATTTTAGAATTTTAAACAAATCTCATACCCTGAAATCATGAAATATTTACTCTAAATTTTCCATGAGTATTTTTTGTTTCCCTATTCTTACTATAATCCTTAAAGGAGCCTCAGTTATTCTTGGAAATCATGAAAGCAGGGGAATAATTGAATGTGTTTCCATGATTAGCATGTAATGCACTATTTCCTTACTGATGTAAAAAGCAACCTCTTACATTCCAATATTATATGAGGTCTGTTTAGGGGGATATGTTCTATTCTATAATTTTTGAAGGGGGGTCAGAGGCAGCCACAAGTAAAAAATAGGCAAGCTGTGGAGTTAAAAGCTACAATGCTGTTGGCTGGCTATTCCTAAATACACTGGGTACTGTTAGAAAAGAAAGAATGAGATGCAGGCTTTAAATTTGCAACTTAAGCACCACATGAGTGATGTGAACGTTTCTATATGTGGCCTGAAAGAAATTTTGTTTCATGCAGCCACACACTTCAGATCTTTGAAAATCAGACTCAGAGGTTCATTATATGAGTAGCAATGTTATAGTAGAAACTAAAATCTCAGCCTTTCAGGGTATCTGCTGTTAAAGTGAGGGCATTGATTGGAAAATCAATCTTCAAGTGGAAACCTGAAGATTGGATGGAGAGTTATGGGTTGATGATGATGGCAGTGGTGACATTGAAACCCTAAATTCTGCTAAGACTATGCCAGATATACCAGTAACAGTCTGCCCTGAGGAGACCATACAATGTCAAGCCCCTCTAGGAGAATCACAAGGCAGACCCTTAGGGTTTTGGAACAAATCCCTATCATCCTCTGTAGATAACTACTCTCCTTTTGAGAAATAGGTTTGGCATGCTACTGGGCCTTAGTAGAGATTGAACAATTAATTATGGACCACCAAGTTACTATGAGACCTGAGTTGCCTATCATGAGCTGGGTATTGTCTGACCCACTAAACCATAAAGTTGGGCATGCACAGCAGCACTCCATTATAAAATAGAAGTCATATATATGAGATAGGGATTGAGCAGGTCCTGAAGGCACAAGTAAGTTACATGAAGAAGTGGTCCAAATGCCCATGTTCACCACTCATGCCACATTACCTTCTTTTTCCCAGCCTACAGCTATGGCCTCTTGGGGAGTTCTTTACAATCAATTGACTGAGGAAGAGAAAACTTGGGCCTGGCTTACAGCTGGTTCTGCACTATATCCAGGTACCACTCGAAAGTGGACAGCTGCAGCACTGCAGCCCCTTTTTGGGATTTTCCTTAAAGACAGTGCTGACGGGAGTCATCCCAGTGGGCAGAACTTCAAGCAGTGCACCTGATTGTTCATTTTGCTGGGAAAAAGATATGGCCAGAGGTGTGTTTATACACTGATTCATGTGCTATTGCAGTTGGCTGGATGGTCAAGGACTTGGAAGGAACATGATTGGAAAATTGGTGACAAAGAGGTCTGGGGCAGAGGTATGATGATAGACATTTCTGAGTGGGCAAAAATCATGAAAATATTTGTGTCTCACATGAATGCTCACTAGAAAGTGACTTCTGCAGAGGAAGATTTTAATAATCAAGTGGATAAGATGACCCATTCTGTGGATAGCCATCAGCCACTTTCTCCAGTCACTGCTATCATTGCCCAATGAGCTCATGAATAAAGTGGCCATTGTGGTGGGGATGGAGGGTATGCATGGGCACAGCAATATTTACTTCTCCTCACCAAGGCTGACTTGGCTACAGCCACTGCTGATTGCTCATTCTGACAACAGCAGAGACCCACACTCAGCCCCCAATATGGAACTATTCCCCGAGGAGATCAGCCAGTTACCTGGTGGCAGGTCAATTATATTGGACCATTTCCATCATGGAAGGGGCAATGATTTGTTCCAACTAGGATAGACACATACTCCGGATATGGGTTAGCCTTCCCTGCATGCAATGTTTCTCCCAAAACTACCATCCATGGATTTACCAAATGTCTTATTCACCACCATGGTATTCCACGCAACATTGCTTCTGATCAAGGAACCCACTACATAGCAAATGATGTGTGGGAATTGACATATGCTCATGGTATTCACTGGTCTTACCATGTTCCCCATCATCCTGAAGCAGCTGGATTGATAGAATGGTGGAATGCCTTTTTGAAGACTCAGTTACTATATCAACTAGATGGCAATACCTTGCTGGGCTGGTACAATGTTCTCCAGGATGCTGTGTATGCTCTAAATCAGTGTCCAGTCTTTGGTGCTGTTTCTCTCATAGCCAAGATTCAAGGATCCAGGAATAGAGATGTAAATGGGAGTGGCACCACTCACCCCTAGGAAAATGTTTGCTTCCTGTTCCTGCAACCTTACACTCTGTTGGTCTACAGGTCTTAGTTCCAAAAGGAGGAGTTCTTTCACAAGGGAACACAACAAAGATTCCATTGAACTGGGAGTTAAGACTGCCATCTGCCACTAAGAGCATTTCATGCCTCTGAATCAACAGGCAAAGAAGGGATTTAGTGTACTAGTTGTGGTGACTGATGCTGATACTCAAGGGGAAATAGAACTTGTAGCAGTTTGGCAGTTTGATATAGTTATGAATTCCAAAAACAGATATTGGATTATGCTTGTAAACTGGTCTGTTCATCTGGGCATGATTAAGTTATGATTAGGGCTTTGATTGGGCCAGGTCAGTAGGGTGTGAGTCCCATGCCTTGGTGGGTGAGGTCTCAAAGAGAAAAGACATGGCAAAGAACTGAGTTGGAGGTTTTTGAGTTGGAGTTTTTTGAGTTGGAGTTCTGAAGCTGAGTTTTAATGCTGGAACCCGGGGAAGCAAGCACACAGAGGAGCTTGGTCATGAGGAAGGACAGAAGGCCCCTGGAAGAAACAAGCCATTCACATGATAGTCTACAGCTGACCTTGTAGAGGAAACAGAGGAGCTGAGCCTGGAGAGAAATGGAGCCCTGGGAAGAAAGGAACCCAAGAAGTCTGAACCCTGCCAAATGTTGGTAGCTGTCTTGCTCCAACCGTGGCAACAGACTTTGGTGAAGGAAGAAACTTATGCTTTATGGCCTGGTAACTGTAAGCTTCTACCCCAAATAAATACCCTTTATAAAGACCAAACAGATTTCCAGTATTTTGCATCAGCACCCCTTCTGCTGACTAATACAGACTGCTCCTACACAATGGAAGTAGAGTTTGCCTGGAGATCCCCTAGGGTGTCTCTTAATACTACCATGCCCTGTGATTAAAGTCAACGGAAAATTGCAACAACCCAATCAAGGCGGGACAAACAATGGCCCAGAATCTTCAGGAGTGAAGGTTTGGGTCATCCCACCAGGTAAAGAACCAAGGCCAGCTGAGGTGCTTGCTTAGGGTAAAGGGTACATGGAGTGAGTAGTGGAAGAAGGTAGTGATAAATACAAACTTTGGCCACATGACCAGTTACAGAATCTAGGACTGTAATCGTCATGAATAGTTCTTCCTTGTTTTGCTATAAGTATGTTTTATATGTATATAAAATGAATATCTTTGTTTTCTTCCCTGTTCTGTCCCCTTATCATATGACATAAGGTGTATTAGTTTCATGTCGTAGTATTTAAGGATGTCAAGTTTAAGAATGAATATTACCCAAGGACTTGCACCCTATCCTGGAGGGAATTAGTGCATTTCCAGTTGCATGCAGGGTGGAAAATATATATATATATATATATATATGACTTATTGTTTTTATTTAAAGACTAAGTATGGTTTTAGGTGATGTGTATGGTTGCCAAGTTGACAAGGGATAGACTGTGATGGTTAGGTTAATGTGTCAACTCAGCCAGGTAATGGTGCCCAATTGTTTGGTCAAGCAAGCACTCAGCTAATTGTAATACAATGGCACTTTGTGGACTTTAATCATCACTAAGTTGATTGCATATATGATTGATTCCATAAACAATCAACTGAGGAGATTGCCATCAGAAATGAATGATGTATCATCCAATTATTTGAAGGCCTTAAAAGGAAAAGAGATTTCAGCATTCAGAGAGTGAGCCTCCGTCTCTACTTCAGATAACCAGCATCTCCAGGGGAATTCAATGAGGACCTTCATATGGGTCCCTGACTTGCAACCTGCCCTCCTACTGAATTTGACCTTGTGAATCCCCATGGTCACATGAGATAATTTTATAAAATCTCATGCTATTTACAGATATCTCCTGTTGATTCTGTTTCTCTAGAGAACCCTGGCTAATAAAGTCCCATTTATATATATTTTTCTTTTGTTGTAAAATTTCTACCACCTACCAGAATATCTTGAAGATATTTTCCTAATAATGGTGAATATAGTGAAGCCTTTTACTGAAATCACAACTTTTCTCAACCTCACATATAATCTTTGAGAATACAATAAATGTAGAAAAACAATGAAATTTAATATATTTATTATTTCATGCCTCATCACTCAGAAGGAATTGAAATGCTATAGATGTGAAAAGTATTTTACACTTTCCAAACTTTTCAAGCAAAGCTTTCATTTAATAATGAATAGAAGTCCTAGACATGAAACAGAGACTAAAATTTATAATATATATCTCCAAGAAGCATGGGAAACTGTGAAATAATACAATTTTCTACAGTTCAAACAATAACTCCATTTTTAAACTGAAATTTTATTAAAGTATATCATTCATACATGAACAATAAGTATATAATAAAAGTTGTGAACTTACAAAACAAACATGCATATCATCATACAGTGCTCCCATACATCACCTCACCACCAACACCTTGCATTGTTGTGAAACTTTGTTACAAACTATGAAATAGCATCATCAAAATATTACTATGGACTATAGCCCATATCTTACATTTGGTGTATTTTTTCCCTAATCCACCTGATTATTAACTCCCTGTTTTAGTATTATACATTTGCTATAGTTCGTGAGAAAATGTTCTCCTATTTGTCCATTTAGCCACAGTTCATCTTTCACCCCTGGATTCCATATATTACACAGCTCCATGTTTTGCACAATCCATTCGAAGTGTACACAGAGTGGCTCTCATTTTTATCACAGAGTTGTGCTATTATCTTCTCAGTCAATTTCAGAACATTTTCATTACTCCAAAAGGAAAAATCCATACCCCCTATAGTTGTCTCTTAGAATTGAAATAATATCTTCTTTACCATTGCTCCAAAAATATTACAATATTACTGCTACCTATTGTCTATACATTACATTCATTGTAATTTTCCCATGACTAACCATATTCTTAACACTTTGTAAAGAGTGTCAAGAGATGCCTAAAAGCAGTTTTTCTACTTGCAATTTACTGGGCATCCAGCAGATGGCGTGGGTTGGCTTATCATCTAATAGAGGAATTCTTTCAACCTCCACTTGCCCTGATGCTGGTCTGGCCAGAGGGCAGATTCAAAGCTGGCTCTGCCAGCCAAATTCACTGAAGAGAAACTACTCTCTGCCTTCCATGAATCATCTCTTTTCCCAGGGAGGAAGGTGATTGATCCCTTCTCACTTGGCTGCAGTGAGCCACAGGTTGAATACAGGCTTTCACCTTGAGGATGGGGATGGGTGCCATTCAAGGCTACAGCGGTTATTATCTCACAGTTTTGATTTGGGCTTCTTCCTCACTCTGTCACTCACACAGCACTCTCCTGGTCTGCAGAGTCCTGAAGGAGGTCCCTTGGGCATGTTTTTGCCCTTCCTCCTTTGTTTTTGTGAGAGAGTTAAGCCATGATGCCATATTCCTGGAACCATTAACTTCCTTTTGACCACTTATGCATATTTATTTATTTGAAAATGTACCTGGTGAAATAGAGAATTATTCATTTTCCAATTAAGGAAAAGAAATTGGATGTGACAGTAATGCTAAAAAATGTATTTTCTACTAAAGCAATAATCTCAGAAATGACTACAATAATTTTAAAAGATGCTTTTTTCTTTATGAGAAACATTCATACACCTATTTCATTGTGTGTTTAAAGTATTGCCACATTTTGATAAAAAGTTTGAATCATACATGGATCATTTTCATGAGTGAAAATTTTAAAGTTATCTAAATTCTCTGAATAAAATGTTGGACAGACACATCTCTACAAATTCAAACTGCACAGTGAGTAACACCCTAGAGTAAACTATAAAAAAGGCACTTACAAGATTTGTGAAAAAGGAGCCTGACAGGGCTGAGAGAGATTGATGATGTGATGGCAGGAGAAAAAATGATGGACAATCTGTGCACATCACACCCATGTAATAACAGATCATAAGGGATGAAGATAGTGTTTCCTCTGTTATCTGAATGCTCATTGTTCTGGAGACCATTGTCTAAAAGTCAGCACTATGAAGAGATAACTGAATCAAATATCAGAATGCCAAAACTTTAAATGACTCTAGTGTAAATCTAGAGTCTTGCCCCCTATTCCAGGAATGGCAGTACCATAGCTGGTCCTCAATCATCCAGTAATGTTCCCATCAGAGGGTTATTCACTTGTTTTCATTTTCAGTTAGAAAACTTATAGAAATCCAAGATAACAGAAAATTTCAATGGAAGGATTAAGATACTCTGGAAAGCATTTGAGAATTATATGCCAACAAGGAAAGTATAGGGATTGGATTATTGCTTTATTTGAAATGATATATGTGTGTAGATATGTAAATATATCTATGAATATACAGATATAGGCATAGATATATAGACACACACAAACACACACATGTATATATACACAAATTAAATATTTTATATGATGACTCTGATGGGATTTAAGTCATAGCACTTTCAATAAACACATGTTTTTATCTACTAACTTAAATGCTAGCACAAAACAGGATGAGTTAGCCAAACACTTACAAAAACAGAGAAACAGGGAAAAATAGCACAACAGCAGTACAGAGATTAACTGAGACCCATTGACCAGAATGGAATTTTAACAAATCCCTCACACAGAATGTATATGTGAGGAGTCAATCAGCATTATCCAAAAGAGAAATAGGACAGGGAACAGGAGAGAGACTCCCCCTCAGATAGTCCCAAGATTTTGTCAAATCCTTCAAATTCTGCTGCTGTTTCCCTGGGGTCTCCTGGGAGATTTCTGGAAAAGAGCCTTCCTCTACTGTTCTTCTTACTACAGAACAAACTATGTTAAGCAGATGTATCTCAAATTCCACTCCCCACCTAGGGTAGAATTTCCTGGGGCCCCAATCCTAATCAGGGTCTGGGGATGAGAGAGGTACTGTCATTGTGAACTTTGCCAAGGATTCTCTGCCCTCATCTCAGTTCTCCAAGTTCTAGGCAGCCCTCCAGGTTTCCCTTTATGCACTTTGATTTAGACTCTATTGCTTTTTTGCTTGCCATGTGCAATGTTCCATCATGAGCCATGAGCCTTCCCCTTAGTGATTCTTCAGGACAAGAAGCAGCTCCTTAGTTGAGGAGGACACCCCCATCTGTGAGATTTCAATACCCATGGATGGGTTACAAGGTCCCACATTTCTCACCTTTGCCTTTGTTCCTTCTCTCTTTAAATTTTCTTAGAGGGCTCTGGGATCTGCAGCTCTAGGGGTTTCCTTGGTTCAAGGTTCTCCTTCTCCTTCTTATTTAAGCCTGAGGACTCAGGGGCAAAGTCCCTGCCCCAACACTTCATGGGGCACCTCAAGCTTCTTAACATGTGTCCAAAGGCACCACAGTCCTTGCACTTTACCTATGGGTAGAGTAAGAGTGTGGTGAGTGATTCAGCAGAAATCATAGGCAGCCTTCAAAAGTCAATACAGTGTCAGAATTTGAGAGTTGAATATTGGTTTTGGGGATGAGGCATAGACATATGACCCATTAAATGTAATGAATTTCAAGATATTATGGCTTGCTCATAGCACCTATTAAAGGACAGTAGAAGGAAAGATTGGAGGGTTTAAGGGTGAGGGTAATGAGCCAGATTTCAAGAATTGAACATGACACTCACTGGGGAATGAAGCTGTTCTTCAGAGGTTTTGTGTTGGCCACAACTGCCCAGTGAGGAAGGCATAAACCAAGCCAGCCTTGGATAGGTGGGATGACTGAGCTACAGGCACATCACTTTACATGTTCAAGCCCACTCTCTTGGGGGCCATGACACCTCCCTGGCTCCTGAGAGGGCCAAGCCTCCACTTACTCTGACATGCTCCTCCTCTGGTTGGGGCGCCCTCTGTCCCTTTTGTTCCTTCTGTTGCTTTGTCATGATCTGGGCTTTAGAGGGTGCTTCGGGCTCATGTGTAAAGTGACCTATTATCTGCATCTGCCTCATCTCCTTGGAGTTTGAGGAATTTGAGGAGCTTCTTCCTAAAGTATTGATTGTTGGGTTTCCTGAATCACAAAAAAAGGAATGATATTTCATGCATACAGAGAGACCAAAGTCCCTCAGCACTTTCTTCTCCAAGTCGGTCAAACTCACAAACATTCTACTCTTTTTTCAAACTGATGGCCCATTCTGATGTTCCAATCCTCTCTCATAATTACTTACTCCCTTTACAGGATTCTACATTAGGCAAGATACTCAACTTTAAATGATGAATTTAGATTTACACCCTTGAATGTCTACTTTTTGAGACTATCACTATGAAGTCTAATAGTAGGACAAAGAAAGACAGCATTTCCCTAGAGATACAAAGGAATGGAAGACTTTCCTTTTCATTCACATGAAAAGAGGCCATTTCTAACTATAAATGAACATAGAAAAATTCTTGTGTTACCTATTAGACTAGAAGCTTCACAGTGGAGGGTCTAGACTGTTTTATTTACTGCATTTTGCTTAGAGCCTAATTTTTAACTAATTTCTAATAAAGATGAAATGAATATGTTTGAACTAAGGATGGGCACATAAATTATTTTGTTTTTAAATACCCTTAGCCAAAACTATTAGGTCTCCATAATTACTCATCCATCCTACACCAAATTATTGTACTGTGGTAGATTTTCCTGGACATTTGAATTTTCATCTTTTAATTTACATTTCGAATGATGTATTTTATCAGTCTCTGTCTTAAGAAATATTATTAAAAATTAAAGTATATTTACCCAGTCCCTAAAGCCATCCCACAGCATATTTATACCATAGTACTGTTTCTGTGAAGGATAAACTAAGGGGAAACCCACCTGAAATCCAATGCAATTCTGCTGCCATTAGACTCTCATGGACGTGGATGCTGGGCACACTCCCATGGACAAGATGTAGCTTCCAGGATGTCAGAGGAAGGGCTAACGGGGGAAGTTTCCTCCCTAAGCTGGCCTTTATGTTATTTCAAGGTCATATACATGTACTCTAATCAAATAAAATGCAATCACATTTGAGCTATTCATCTCCGGAAACAAGGCACTGCCCTTTTTTCTTACCATTTCCAAACATTTAAAAAATTTTAGCTAAACATACATATTTTTACTTTAAAAAAATATATTTTCTGCACTTAAAAACCATTTGTCACTTGCCAATATACTCTGTTTCATTCTTTACTTTGTCTTTTCACTCAAATAATTAGTCCTTAAAAGCCTCCATGTACATTCATAAAGCTCTGGTTCACTCTGTTTTACTATTTACTATTTAATTGTGGAAATGCACTGGAGTTTTCTTTCTTAATCCCTTCTCCTGTTAGTTGACACTGATGTTTCAACATTTATATTCCATAGCAATCCAGCCATGAATATTTTTGGACATATGTTCTTGTTAAGATGAACATCAAGTGATTAATGGAATTGCTGGAATTTGGGTATTGCCAAATGTAGTCCAAGGGACATTTTGTCCTCCAAAGTGGAAAAACAAATAGCACCCTCACTAATGCTGGAGGAGATTTTCCATTTTTCAGGATTGTTGCTCTTCTGGGTAGTGTCTGATTTTCATGAACTGTACATATGTGGAATTGTATTGTTTTATTTGCCTTTCTTTTATTATTTATGATGCTGTTTATAACATATTGTTCACCATATCATGCTACTAATTTATGAATTGCCTGGTCATATTCTGTTTCCCCATATTTATTGATTGCTTTCCTTATTAGGGATTGGGTGTAGTATTACTTTCTAGTTGATAGCATTGTAAATATCCTCTCCCATTCTGTAACTTCTATTGTTATTTAGAGTTTACTAGTATTAATGTTAGCATATTAATATTTTCCTTTATAGTTTGCATTATATAATTTTAAGCAGCTCTCATACTGTGAAATCATGAAATTTTTATTCTAAATTTTTTAGTAAGTATTTATTTGTTTTCCTATTTTTACTATAGATCTTAATGCATCCCACATTTTATTCTTGGAGATCATGAAAGCAGGGGAATAATTGAATGTGTTTTCATCCATGATTAGTGAGTAATCCACTATTTCCTTTCTTATGTAAAAACCTAACTCTAACATTTCAGTATTTATTATATGAGATGAGCTGTTTCTATTTCCTTAGTTTATGGGTTTATTATTCTGCCATTTCCACCTTTTCTTTATTACTATTTCATTACAATAGATCTTTGTCCCATCCACGGTTGCAATGATTCATTAATTTCTCAATTGCTTTGTCACCTTTTAAGAAAAAGAGCTATTTTCCATTGGAGTTTTGAATGGATTTGATTGGAATTGATTCCTTACACATTAGTTAGTGAAGAATGTATATTTTATGTATGTTCCAACTATTCACATGAGTTAATTGCCACTTATTTAAATGTTCTATCATTTCAATGATGAATGTTTTATATTTTTTTAATAAAACTTTGGCAGATTTAGTATATGTAATATTTAATTTGTGTAGGTTTTGTAAATAATCCCTCTTTTAAAACGTATTTTAATAAATTGGTAGTACATGTGAATGCTACTGATTTCATAGATTTATCTTGTACACAGTAATTTTATTAAAATCACCTGTTAGTTTTTAACCATTTTTATATCATTTTGCTTTGGTGTTTTATGTAGACAATCATATAACCTACCAAAACAAAACTGTTGAAATTATTTCCAATAGTATACAATGTCCTAATTTTTCATTTCTCAAAGCACTGGCAGAGTGTGCAGCACAATGTCAA
>JAQZBX010043440.1:0-21673 GCA_029593785.1 Cabassous unicinctus | reverse complement strand
TAGCATTAGAAGGGGAGGAATAATTAATTGCTTACAAGGCAAATCTCGTCCTCTCTGCCTAGAGGAGCCTGCATCAAATCTTGGTGTGTATTTCCGTCCTTCTCTCCCATTTCTCAGTAAGCACTGTTCTTTTCCTCCACTTCCCAATAAATTCTTTTACTAGCCTAATTAAACCGGCGTGTTCTTAAATTCTTTTATGTGACATAGTTAAGAACCTAGAGGAATCCAACACTTCCCAGGCTTCGATGCTGTCCTTCCCGAATCCTACACTTCTATTTTGAGTCAGCATAATTTTTGCCAGAGTTAATTGTTAGAGTACTTTAAGGAGGAATTCACCCAATCTCTAAATTAGGTTCCTTTTTGTCAATGTATAAGAAAATCAAGGAGTATGAGCAATAATAATATTTTATACTACGTGTTTCGTTTGATATTTCTAACTTCTGCTGGGCAATTTATGCCACTGTACTTTCAAGTTGAACCTGCCGTTGTAGTTGAATCTCTGACACAAGTATGAAAAAAAATAATTATGGCTCTCCAAATCACCAAATTTCATCTCTAAGCTTATTTCCCTCTCATGTAATCTTTCTTACATTTAGCTTGAAACGGCATGGTTACAAGATCTATATAATGAAGTTGAATATCTGATAAGGGGACTGTTACTCAACGGGAGGGTGGAAACATATTTTTTTTTCCTATTTAGCAAACACGCTGTCTAATGGGCTGGTGTGGACATGGATCCAGCCTCCTTTGCAGAATGACCGTCTGAGAGGAAAGGGCTGTTGACTGTGTTACATTCTGTATATCTCATTTGTGGGAAAGTGATGCATACTCCTAAAGCAGAGGCCAAGAACATGCTTTGCTTTTGTTTATCTGTTTTTCCCAAGGAGAAATATGCCTCACATTTTTCTTAGTGCAAGTGCAGTACTTAAAATTGTTGAACATATATGTATAAATGAATGGATGTGACAATAATAGACAATTTTAGGGAAAAGGTTTTTTTTAAACACATTTTATATTAGTGATTCTTTGCAGAGCAATCTTGATTTTCCTGTTAGCATATATGTAAGTGAATACTTGTTAAATTTTATGTTTAATAAACAAACTACTCAGAATTATTCTTCAAGGTCATTATTTATATCCATATAAATGAAAATGTTAAAAGAGATAGCATTATCCAATAGAAGCTTCTATTAAGATGAAAATGTTCTAAAGGACTCTAAGGCCAATTCCTTTTTCCTATTTGGGGGTGTGGTAGGCTAACTCAAAGTCCCAGAAGTGGAGTGGGCAAAATATTTCATGATTCAATTATCATATATACTTTCTTACTCTGAATTTTTTTAAATGCCTCATTTCTCAGATGACTCTCAGAAGCCTGCTCTTCAAAAATTAAAATGGGACTGGAGAATCAAATTTTTCTAATATATAGCAAATATCCAAAGCATTTTGTTTGAAGGGAGGAGCAGGATTCTTATTTCACAAGCTTATGGTAGTAGGAAAAGAAATGGACAAATACATATAAGAAACTGTTTAAATGAATGCTTCATTGACCAGGGACTGAAAATATTCAGAAGCTAGGGAAAGATCAAAATTTTAGCCTGAGTGATTACTCTTGCCCCAGAAAGATACAATTCTTGCCCCTGAGATGATAATTTTTGCAAATGAATAAGAGTGATAAGAAAGTGATGAATATTTTTGAGAGTTTGAGAAGAGTAGAGAAATGGCAAGTTATCGATGGCAAACATTGGAGATCAGTAAAAGGGAAGCCTAAGATAATTTTAAGTCCAAAGGGGAAAAATCAGTCATTAAGGAGAAGAAGATAGGAAGAGAGAACCTTCAGTTATTTTTATAGAAGGAAAGCTATTTATTTCTATAAGGTAAGTTTGACAGAAGAGAGAATGAATCTAATGGCTGTGGGTAAGGAAGTTATCTCAGACTCTTCAGTGAAGTAGGAATCCTTGATTACAGTGCTACAGAATAAGAGCTAACATGTATTAAATGTTTGTTGTATGCCAGATATTATACATTAAGTGACTTGCATATATTACCCCATTTCAATCTCACAGCTACTTAATATTATGTAGTAGTATTAACTATTTAAATAGAAATATTAAAAGGAAAAAAGAGAAATTGAGCCTCAGAGAGGTCTTAAGCCTAGTAAAATGCCAGAGCTGGGATTTTAACCTCCACGTCTTTTGATGTGGAGTCTGTGCTCTAACTGCTAGAGCATGCAGTTACTTCTATGAACTTGACCCATATTATTCTTTTGCAAAATGGAAATGTTAGTAGGCACTTTACATCAAAGGTTTATCATTATGAAAAATGAGATATTTAGAAAAAGTTCTAAAGTTTATACAAATTGACAGTGTTATTAAACATTGTCAAGTGACAAATTATATCATGTAAAATGTCCTTTCTGAGCCTAGGTTTTGTGATACAAAAAAAGAGGATCCCTCACATATCAAGAAGATGACTGAATCATATCAAGAAACATTGGAAACATTTTGAAATTTAGTAGATTATCTCCCACAAATAATACTGAATGAAGATATAGTTTCTGTTTATTATGTCAATAAGAGTACTTATTGTTGGAGGTGTTTAACCGTTTGAAAGTTGAAGTTTCTATTATTAGGGTGAAAAAAAAGGAGAAAAAATAAAAGGGGGTCTCTTTTGCTGTTATAATTGAGGTTTTTTCATTGTTAGTTTATTTCATTTAATATAAATTATCTTTATAGCCCACTCCATTGGGAAAAATAAATTGCAAGTTTTTATCAATTATTAAAATGTGATTGCATGTCAAGTACATTTTTGGTCTGTTTCACTTTGGGTAGTACTGTACAATCATGTCATTGCTTTAAACAGCCATTTCTTTTTTTCACCTTATTAAAATATATAATAGATTATTAGAAAAATAGGAAATAAATATCACAATTGTTTGAAAGCATTCTTTTCCACCTATTTGTGTGTGTGTGTGTGTGTGCACGTGCCCTTCTGCTATGAAAGCTGGTTGGCAAGTTCACAGTAGTTTCTGCACTGGAAGATCTCATGTATGTTCTGGCTCAGGGCAATCCAAAAATCAGTCATTTTTGATGTTTGACTTAGCCATGAGTTAACTCCAAAAATCAGAATACACATTATTTTTAAGAGCACATGTAGAACATTCATCAACATAGACCATAATCTAAGTCATAAAATTCCAGAATACACATTATTTTTAAGAGCACATGTAGAACATTCACCAATATAGATCATAACTGAAGTCATAAAACCAACTGTAAGAAATGTAAAAAGATTGAAATCATACAAAATATGTTCTAGGGCTATAATGGAATTAAAATAGAAATAAAAAAATAGGGATAACATGAAAAACTCCAAACACAGTGAAAAATGAAATTAAAAAATATTGTGAACTGAATGAAAATGAAAACACAAAGTATCAAAGTTTGTGGAATGTGACTAAATAAAGCAGGGCTGAAAGGGAAATTTAGAGCATTAAACTCTAATATTCCAAAGAATAAGTATCCCAAATCAATAGTCTAAGCTTCCACCTTAAGAAACTAGAGACAGAAAAGCAAATTAAGCAGCTTTTTCCTGGATATAGACAAGCTGGATCTAAAATGTGTAAGGAAATGCAAAGGATCTAGAACAGCTCACACAATTTTGAAAAAGATTGCTGGTGGAATTATGCGTCTCCATTTTAACACATACTCTAAAGCTACAGTGAACACAGTATGGTAAGTGCTGAAGGAGCATACACATATCAATGGAATAGAATAGAGTCCAGAAAAGACCTGCAAATATATGACCTTTGATTTTTGACAAATACACAAAAGTATTAACATGGAGAATATATAATCATTTCAATAAATGGTGTTGGAAAAATTGACCATCCATATTGAAAAAAAAAATGAACTTTGATTTAACTGCATACCCTCATACCTTATAAAAATAACCAAAACTGGTTCATAGATGTAAATATAAAATGTAACACTGTAAAACTTATAGATTAAAACATTGTAGAAGATCTTTCTGAGCTACAGTAAGGCACCAAAAGTGTGATCAATAACTTTTTATTTTTAATTTAAAAAGTTGATAATTTGGATTTCATTAAAATTTTTAAATTTTCCTCTGTGAAAGACATTCTTAAGAGATTAAGAAAAAACAAGCTACAGGCTAGTTGAATGTATTTGCAAATCATGTATCTGACAAAAGATTAATATTCTCAATATTAAAGATTTAAAATTTTTAATCTTTATTTTCAAGAGTAAATAACTCTCAAAATTCAATAAAAAGATTTTTTAAAATGGCCCGATTGAAAAATGGGGTCCCATGCAAGATGGCAGAGTGTTACTTCAGGGCTCTATCACCTCACAGAAGCTTTGAACACCCACAAGAACAGAAAGAGCTTCCTCAAAGCTCAAGAAAGCAGTAATAGTGTGAGTGCTGAATCAAGAAAAAGGCCACTTAAAAGTACAAGGATCTTGTGGCACCCTGGTTGATCTCTCACCCACCCCTCACTGGCTCAGGGTGGAGCTGGCCTGTGCTTCCAGTGTGGATCCCTGGTTCCAGTTCTGGAGGGAGCTGAGTAACCCTCATGCATATACTGGGAGCATTTTTGCCTGGCCCAGTCTGTCTGCTGGTAGCCTGAGTGACTCTCCATCCCACAAATTGCTGTGTGTAGAAAGTGAGTCAAGGAGCTCTCCTACAGAATGCTGTGGGAGAGCAGTCGAGCTCTGCTTTCAAGAGCAAGGGATTGCTGGCTGCAGGACATTCAGTGCAGTGCCTGGCACCATGAGGAAACAGGTTCCTGGGGACGAGGGGACATTCAAACCACGTAAATGGGGGGAATTCCAAGGGCCACAAGCATGCATGCTCCTCCTATTAATGTAGAGACATCAATTTCTCTCTTCAACTTTGTCAATATGTGCTTCATATATTTTGGGACTTATGCCATTAGATGTTTATATATCCATAATTGTTATGTCTTCTTATTGAATTGATATTCTTTGTCCATTGTAACAGTTTTTGACTTACAACAGAATAGTTACTCCAGTTGTCTTTTGCTTATTGTTTGTATGGTAGATATTTCCCTTTCTTTCATTTTCAACACATTCATGTCTTTGAATTTAAAATGAGTCTCTAGTAAACAGAATATAGTTCATTATGCTTTTTTAAAACCATTCTTCAGATCTCTAACTTTTGACTGGAGAATTTAATACATTTACACTTAATGTAACTACTGTTGATGCAAGACTTTCTTCTGCCATTTTGCTATTTTATCTTTGTAAGTTTTATATCCATTTTGCCCCTTAATTCTTGTGTTCATGAATTCTTTTGTATTTTATTTTTTGTAGTGTACCATTTTGAGTCCCATCTCATTTCCTTCTGTATATATTTTTCATATATTTTCCTTGTGGTTACCATGGGGCTTAATTTTGACATCTTAAATCTATAAAAATCATGTTTGACTTAATACCTCCTTAACTTCCATAACATACCCAAACACTGTTCCTATAACCCTCAGTCCCATACCTTATTGTTATACTTGTTACACATTATGTCTCTATATATCATTTGTCCAAAATCATAGATTTAGCTTTGTTTTTTATAGTTTTGCATTTTAGAACCTCTAAGAAGTTAAAAAGGCAAATTACATACCAAAAATACATTACAATAGCACTGGCATTTATGATTACTCATATGGTTAACTTTACAGGAGAGCTTTATTTCTTTATGCCACTTCTTTCTAGTGTCCAGTATCACTTCCTTTCAATCTGAAGAACTGCCTTTAACATTGCTTTTAGGTCGGGTTTATTGGTGAAGAACTGTCCCCTCAGCTTTTGTTTATCAGAGATGTCTCAGTCTCTCCCTCATTTTTGAAAGACAGTCTCATTGAATATAAAATTCTGAGTTGGCCATTGTTTTCTTTCTTTTTTTTTTAACCAAATGAATTGTATTTAGTTATGCTCTATTTTCAGTACCAGCTCATAAAAATATATATTTCCAAGCATGTCATCAGAGATTTTTCAGATTGTAAATATAAAAGTTGATTTATATCTATCCTTCTGCCAGTACCATGCTGTTTTGGCAACCATAGCTTTGTAATAAGTTTTAAAAATTAAATTAAATTTATTTATTTATTTTAAAAGATACTTAGATTACATAAATGTTACATAAAAAATATAGGGGATTCCCATATGCCCCACTCCCCACACCTCCCACATTTTTCCACATTAACAACATTAGTGTGGTACATCCATTGCAAGTGGTGAACACATTTTGGAGCATTGCCACTAATCGTGGTTAAAGTTTGCATTGTAGTTTACACTCTCTCCCATCCAATTCTGTAGGTTATGGCAAGATATATAATGGCCTGTATCTGTCAT
Source organism: Cabassous unicinctus (assembly GCA_029593785.1). Taxonomy (NCBI): domain Eukaryota; kingdom Metazoa; phylum Chordata; class Mammalia; order Cingulata; family Chlamyphoridae; genus Cabassous; species Cabassous unicinctus. The sequence goes on along the minus strand of JAQZBX010043440.1, from coordinate 15,290 downwards.
TGAAATGCCATTCAGAATGATTCCCAAGTCCCGAAAATGCTCCCATATTACACCTGTTTTTCCCTCTCCCTGCCCCCAGAACCTCCAGTGATCACTGCCTCCACATCAATGATATAATTTCTTCCATTGATAGAATCACAATAAGTCTATAGCAGAATACCAGTAAGTCTACTTTAGTCCATAGTTCATTCCCCAAATCTGAGGATTCTGGAATGGTGATGTCCACTCCACCTCTAATTGAGAGGGTTCTCTGATCCTATAGGGCTGATGGATGGGGCTTTCTTGCTTGCAGTTGTAGACTCTCTTGGTTCCTTGGTATGGTGGTTGTCCATCATCACCTTCTTCTTAGTTGTTCTGGGTGAGACCAATGAACTGGAGAGTAGGTGTTGCAACTCCATTGACATTCAGGGCCCAGCTGGAACATGGACAGCCCAAAGATTTAAGTCTCTTGGACATACACCTAACAACTCTAGTACTAATTATACGTTCAGATAGAAGGACAGAAGAGCCATGTGTAGGGAAACCACAACTGAGTCCAACTCTGTCACTCTGGGGAACATAAATTCCAAAGTAGGGCCCACTGGCAAGGCACCAAATTCCTGAGCTAGGTACCCTGACTATAGTGTCTGAATGTTTCCAGAGCCCTCGTGAGCCCCACTATTTGGGGTAGTATCTACTTTAGCAGTCAATGAGATCCTGCTGAGACATGCATAAGCATAACCTCTGGAATGACCTCCCGACTCACTTTGAAGTTTCTTAGCCATATAAACTCATTTGTCTTTACTTTTTCCCCCTTTTGGTCAAGGTCTTTTCCAGTTGCATTGCTAGTTGGTGCTTGGTAGTAATCCCTCAGTGCCAGGGAGGATCATCCCCAAAAATCATGTCCCACGCTGGGGGGAAGGTAATATATTTACATGCTGAGTTTGGCTTAGAGAGAGGCCACATTTGAGCAACAAAGAGACTCCCAGGATGCAACTCTTAGGTACCCTATAATACTAGGCTAAATTTCAATTTCAAGGGTAAAGGTTCATAAGCACAGTCATCAATATCAAAGGTCCGTCAATGGACCATCCTCCTTCACTAGTCATTGCGCCTGTACTCAGGGGATTCTAGCTGTTCCATCAGAGAACGTGGCAGAGCTTCCCCAAATGGGAATTTGATATTCCTTCGGTTATTGTGTGAATCTCCACCCACCGTGACAATGCCCCATGAACACTTGAACACATTTATATGCCTTATATGTATGCCCAGGTGAGCATCATCCCATTTATCCTCTATCACTGACACCCCACACCAATGATCCTCCCCTGCCACAGTTGTAACCTTCCTGCAATACAAAACTTCTGCGAAAATGAAGCCAATAAAATAGCCAAAGTCAATTAAGAAAATGAAATAATAATGATAGAGTTAAAAATAAGAAATAAAATTTAAAAAAAAATTTAAAAAAAGAAGAAAAATTTGGGATAATAAAAAATAATGAAAAAATATTTTTTTTAAAATTTTTTGACATTTTGCCTTTCATCACTGTAAGAGGGCTGTTGTCCCATATGTACAGTGACATTTTCTTCCATTTGCTTCTTCATTTTTTCTTCAAAGAAGTTTTAGGTTACAAAAAAGTCATGTACCAAATACAAGAAACTCCCATATACCCAACATCCTCCCCCTTTTCTCCCTTCCCCTCTCAATAACATTTTATATGTGGATGGTACATTTGTTACAACTGATGTATGAAAATTGAAACATAGCTACCAACCATGGTAAATGGTTTACATTATGGTTTGTGTTTTGGACCATACACTTTTATAAACTTTGATGCAATTAAATATGGCCTGTATCCATCATAGCAAGATCATGTGGAAAACTTCCATTGCCCCCAAAATGCCCCCTGTTCCATCTGTTCTATTCCTCCCTCCCCCACCCCTCAGGACCCATGGCAACCACCAGGCTTCACTTCTTGAAGGACAAGATTCATAGTTACTTGCAACAACACTGAGGGCTTGACACACTGGTCTGTCCTCCCCTATTAGGTACCACCCATGCTCTAGAGTGACTCCCACCCCTCTGTTTGAGAACATAGTGGGCCTCCCCAGGATGCCACTTATTATGTGAGTCTCCACCCACTGATATAACACACTATGGCAAGATAAACACACAATCCCTAGAAGCCTGCCCAAGGTGCGTCCTGTCCCGAATGTCCCCCACATCCAACACCCTAAACCAGTAACCCTCACTTGCCATATTGCCACAAGAGCATTCTCAGAATTGTAGTTTCAACCAGGTACCCGCCAAATCCCAGTGTTCACTTGCTCCCTCCCCCAACCCTCCCCCGAGTTCCATGGATAGTCCAACCTACCGTCCCCACCCTACCCCCCTGACAAACCAGCACTGCCCAACCAAATGGTATCATTGCACCACTGTCATGCCCCTCCACTGCACAACTACACACTTCCACCTTATCATAGATTTTTGCCCATATGAGCATTGGCTCACAACCTTCTTCTCCCTTTCTATTTCCTGTATACCTATCTTCCAAAATCTAGCTCTGTAAGTCCGCTGACTTTGCTTAATTCATATCAATGAGTTCATGTAATATTTGTCCTTCAGTGCCTGGCTTGCTTCACTCAACATGAGGTCCTCAAGATTCATCCATGTTATCCTGTGTGTTAATACTGTATTCCTTCTTAAAGCTGAGTAATATTCCGTTGTATGTATATACCACAATTTGTTTACCCATTCATCTGTTGAAGAGCATTTGGGTTCATTCCAACTTTTGGCAATAGTGAATAACGCCGCTATGAACATTGATGTGCATATGTCTGTTCGTGTCCTTGCTTTCAGTTCTTCTGGGTATATTCCCAGCAGTGGAATTGCTGGATCATATACTAGGTCTATATTTAGTTTTCTGAGGAACCACAAAACTGTCCTCCACAATGGCTGCACCATTCTACATTCCCACCAGCAGTGGATGAGATTTCCCATTCCTCCACATCTTCTCCAACACTTGTAGTCCTCTGTTTTTTAATAGCTGCCAGTCTAATGGGTGTAAGATTATATTTCATTGTAGTTTTGATTTGCATTTCCCTAATAGCTAGTGATGTTGAGCATCTTTTCATGTGCTTTTTAGCCATTTGTATTTCTTCTTCGGAGAAGTGTCTGTTCAAATCACTTGCCCATTTTTTAAGTGGGTTGTTTGTCTTTTTATTTTTGAGATGTAGGATTTCTTTATATATGCTGGGTATTAGGCTCCTATCAGATATATGATTACCAAATATTTTCTCCCATTGAGTAGGCTGCTTTTTCACTTTCTTAACTCCTTTGAGGTGCAAAAGTTTTTAATTTTGAGGAGGTCCTATTTCTCTATTTTTTCTTTCATGGCTTGTGCCTTGGGTATAAAGTTCATGAAACCATTTCCTAATATAAGATCCTGTAGATGCTTCCCTACATTATCTTCCAAGGTCTTCATGGTCTTGGCTCTTATATTTAGATCTTTGATCCATCTTGAGTTAATTTTTGAATAAGGTGTGAGATGGTGTTCCTCTCTCATTCTTTTGGATATGGATATCCAGTTCTCCAAGCACCATCTGTTGAAGAGCCTGTTCTCTCCCAGTTGAATGGGCTTGGTGGCCTTGTTGAATATCAGTTGACTGTATATGCAAGGATCTATATCAGAGCTCTCAATACAGTTTCATTGGCCAGTATGTCTATCCTTGTGCCAACACCATGCAGTTTTGACCACTGTAGCTTTGTAGTATGTTTTAAAGCCAGGTAGTGTGATTCTTCCAATTTCATTTTTCTTTTTCAATATGTCTTTGGCTATTCAGGGCCTCTGAATTTTATAGTTAGTTCAACTACCAAGTATTCCTGGTTGGCCTATTGCTAGGAATTACTCACCTGCCCTAATAAGAAACAGATTCTCTCCCCATTACCTGATTTCCTGGAGATGAGCAGGGCATCGCCATCCTCTCTGCTCCACTTGGTAGCTGGTGTACTGTTCCTGGGCCATTGTTTTCTTTCAGCAATTTAAATATTTGGTCCCACTGCCTTCTTACCTCCATGGTGAATCAGCACTCAGTGTTATTGGGGCTCCCTTGTACCTAACACATTGCTTTTCTCTTGCAGCTTTCAGAACTCTCTTCTTGTCCTTGACATGCAGCAGTTTGATTAATATGTGTCTGGGCATGGTGCTTTTCAAATTTATCCTCTTTGAAGTTCATTGGGCTTCTTAAATGTCATATTCCTGTCTTTCATTAAATTTGGGAATTTTTCTGCCATTATTTCTTTGAATATTACTTCCGCCTCCTTGCTCTCTTTCTTCTCCTTTTGGAACTCCCATAATGTGTATATTGATATGCTTGGTGGTGTCATAGAGATATCTTAGGCTCTGTTCACTTTTTTTTTTTTTTTTCATTCTTTTTTTCTTTTTTCTTCTCCACCTGAAACATTTCAATTCTCTTGTCTTCAAGTTCACTGATTCTTTCTTCTGCCAGCTCACATCAGTTGTTGAAATTCTCTAGGAAATATTTCATTTCAGTTATTGTGATCTTCAACTCCAGGAATTCTGTTTGGTTCCTTTTTAAAATTCCTATCTTTTTACTGAGATTCTCATATTGTTCCTTCATTGTTTTGCTGATATCATTTAGTTCCTTCTCCATGTTATATTGAAGATAATTTTTTAAATGTCTTTTTCTGATATTTCCAAAATCTGCTCTTTTTCATCAATGGTTTCTGAAGTTTTTTCTTGTTCCTTTGGTTGGGCCATCATTTCCTGCTTCTTTGTCTTGTAATCTTTTGTTGCACAGTGTACATTTTAAGATTTTAATGTGTTAAGTCTGGGATTTAGTCCCTGAACTGTTCATTAGGTTTATATCCAACTAGTGACATGACAGAGATCCTTGAGTGTCAGGAGCTAACAAAAAGAAACAAACTAATGCAGAAAACACCTTTTACTGTCTTTTCAAATTATATCCATGTTGGATGGTGCTCTCCCTCAGAATTTACCCTCCTTTCAAGAAAAACAGCTCAACGTGTATGTGAAGTGTAGGTTCCCCCCTGTCTCTTCTGAGTCTGTGTCTTGTCCTGGGCTTATACTTGCTCATGGCCTTAGGAATTCCCACATTTACGAGAATCTAAATATCCCCTCTATTCACTATGAAATAGACTTCCCGCTTCCTGGGTACTCTATTGTATGTCTTAAAGCAAATACTCCTTTTCCCAGTCCTCTTTGACTTAACTGTTTTTTACGCTGTGTTAGCTGCCCACAGGCTGCATCTGCTTGCAAGGCACATTCTGGGAGGGTGACTTCAGATAAGAGTTTTATGGTTCAATCTTTCAAGCTACCACCTGATAGGTTGGCACCAACATACAGGCACCCCATTATGTACACAGGGGTTACTTTGTTCCCTCTGGAACATGGCCAGGGACCCACAATGGGACTACAGACCAGCTCTACATTGTGCTTGGGAAAGGGTGAGTGTGGGGCCAGCAAGGGTGGTATGAGCTATTCCTACTATTTTTAAGCCACCATCTTGACTGACCATCTGTGTTACAACAATCATTTTGTAAATTGAGGAAGATAATTGGGGGAAAGTTACTTCAAAATGGAAACAGCACTTAAAGCATATCACCATTTCATGGGTTGGATAGACTTAAGGATAAAGAGAGGATAGTTTTTGTGTAAATTAGGATCATGGCCATTGCAGGAAGGGAAGAGGAATTTGGAAAAACAAATTGTGAATCAAAGAAATATATAAAATTGCCTTTAAGACATACGTTTACTTGCTTTCAGAGCCATGTTCTGCTTTTTTTAGTGAACTATGGTGCCTACAAGTGTTTGAAAGGGAGCTAAAATCCAACCTTGCTCTGTTTGTCAAGCCACACATCTTAGGGTTGCACCACCTAGGGTAAGGGGTACCTTTTCCAAATGAGTAAAAGGCATTGCGTGGGCTAATCACAGCCCTGCGCCCTCAAGCCCAGGTGGCCTTAGGTAAGTTCAGCCTGTAGTCTTTTCTCCCTTGTATGAAAGCTACAGTTGTTATGACCTACTCTGCTCATGAGACACTGTCATAATATGTATTTTATTTTTAGTATTAATTTTTTGCTGTCATTTCATTTCAATAAAAATTTTATTATGCAGTAGACATTTATTGAGCATCTGCAGTGTGTGGGCTGGGGTACTAGATGTGGATGTGTTTATAACTTATCTCTCAAACAATTTAAATACATCTTGAGCGTAGGAGTAGAGTTTCTTGGATCTGTCTGGGCCTCTTGTACTATGCCCTGTTTAGCAGCTGAAATTTTTTAAAGCTATTGATTGATTGATTGATTGGGGTCAAAATAGTCTAAGGAAAGCCAAATGGCAAAGATAACAGACAGTGAAAAATAAGGATGCAAAATAATTCCTAAAATTGGAAGTGTAAATGTGGTGTTTAGCAGGTGAAAAACTAAAGTCAAATCATGAAAGCTTGGGATGTGTTACTTCCACCTCCTCATCTGCTGATCATCATATTTTTAGTTTTAGTATTTTTATCTTCTGACTTTTTCTGGGATGTTAACATTTGATTTTAAAATTAGTTTTGGGTTAGAAATGTACTTAGAGTGACTTTGAAACATTAAATGTGAACTTTATTTCTTCCATAAAAGTGATTAGAAAACTGGAGTATCTTATACAAAAGTTTAGTTCAGAGTCCATTTTTGAGGAATATATTTTATATACAGAGGTATTTAAAAGAAACTATTATGCCAGTAAAGATCCTTCAGACACTTTTTATGGAACACAAAAAGTTATTTTTCAAACATTGCTAATTATAAACATATATGCTATTGTAATAGAGTTGAAAAAATACCTAAGTACAAAAAAGAAAATTACAATCACTCATAATCTAGCTGTAGTTAAGATTTTTACGTATTAATTCTATGCATACATAAATAAAAAGTGAGGATAATATTGCATAAATTGATTTATATCCTTTAGAATGTTTCCCCAAGTTTAAAAAATCTTTTTCAAAGCACAGTTTCTACTGCAAATAATATTTTATTCTTTCATATTAATTTGCCAAAATTTAACAATTTTTTGAGCACTTCTAAATTTTCACTAGAAAAGAATAAATACACCCTTGTAATGTACATTTGATTACATTTCTGGTTATCCCCTTGAATATATTATATGGAGGGATTGTTGGGCTATAAATATGGATTCTGAATCTTCTAACAAGATACACTGGCCATTTACCAAAACAGAAAATATTTAGTGAATAGAATCTAAGGTGCCATCAATTCTAAACAGTATCATGATCTCCAATACTATTAAGAAAGAAAAAATTTTCAATTAAGCCATGGCAAAATGCTTTATCATTTATAACTCTAATTTTATACCTAATTAAATAGATGTTTAACATATTTACATATGATTTTATGTTTTGCCTTATTTATAAACAGGTAAAGATAAAGAGATGTATTGGTAAATTATTCTCACAAATATGTTACATTCTCTTTTGACTCAAAATTATCATAGTTTATTTTTTTCCTATAATATTGTCCTGTGTGCCATTAATTGCTTTGTCGATATAGCATTTCTTAAATGAAAGCCTCATAAATCTCACTTCACATTATTTCTCCCATGCTTTCTATATTCCAAGAATTCATTCTTTAAGCAAAATTTTGTATGCCACCCAGGTGATACTTGTGGTTTTCCCATAGTGCCAGGTCTTCATGCAGGTTGAGTTCTTTGCCTAAAAATTCTTTCCAACTAGAATAACTACAATTCATCCTTTAGGACTCTTTTTATAGGTGCCTTTTCTTAGAAGCCTCCCTGACCCCTCAAGGCCAGGTTAAAGCCATTACTTTATCACTTAACATCATGCTGTGTTTACAACTGTCACAGCCATTAATGCACTATTTGTAATTACATATTTACTGTGCATATTTCCCCAGTAAGACTGTGAACTATAAAGGGAAGGGAATATATTTTGATAGAGACTGTTAATTGCCCATTAAAATCTAATTCTTCCTTTGTTTCATATTGCACCTTTGTGCGACTATATAAATGAGATTCTGGCAGTAGAGTTGGTTTAAATGTGATGTTTCATTTTACAGGCCTCGTTCTTCATACCTTGCATGCTGCAGCAGTTTGATATTGTTTATGAATTCCAAAAATAGATATTGGATTATGTTTGTGAACTGGTTTGTTCCTCTGGGCGTATTAGATTGGATTGGATTCAGAGGTTTCACTTTTACTTGATTAAATAATGATTAAGGCCTTGATTAAGCCTCGTCAGTAGGATGCTGAGTCCCCGCCCTCTTGGTGGGCAGGAACTCCTGTAATAACTTGGAAGGCAGGCAATACACCTAAACTGCCTTGATTCAAAGGGAAGCCCTTTGGGTCATATAGTTAGGGTGTGTTATCTATTCCATGCTGATTTTATCAATAAATTATGAGAATGATGAGCTCAGGTAGTAACTAGCTTGTTTGCAAGAAGAGATCTAACAGAATAGAGAGCATGTGAAAATTGAGGTACCACAGGTTGGAAAAAGCCAATTGTTTCTCCTTACCAAACAACTGGATGTAAGACTGGTTATTCAGAGCCTTTCTTAAAGGTTGCCCATTAGGCCAAAAAGGAAATAACTCATCACTCCTAGGCCAGGGACTTTTTGAAATTCCTGCTTCTAGGGATCCGAAATTTGTCGACAAGTCTATTGTGTATGTTCCATACTTCACTTTCTGAATGGAAATCTTATTGATGTTAATTTTGTATATTGTAAGCAATATGAACCTGAGAGAGGACCGCAAGTCACCCATAGGCTCTAGAATTTGAACAGAATAAAGTAACTGGGTGAAATTTTTAGTTATTTTCCTCAAGTGGGATTGACTGTGTTTTATATGGAAAGACGTTCATATACAAATTTGTTGACAAGACGGGCAGTCTGTGGTGGAAACTGTTACCTGTTGTTGAAAAAAACTTCTTCCCTTCATCCATAGGAATAGAATTGTAGTCATCACATAGGTATCCCAACTTCCGTGTAGCTCTATGTGGTCATGTGATTGCTCTCACCAATGGGATTTGGAGGGAAGTGACGGATGCCTCTTCCAGTCTTCTTTTCTCTGCTCAACATTCATCAGTCAATACGGAAATCCACTGAGACTTTCATTGTTTTGTCTGGTCTTCTGTCAATTGTCTATGCAATTGTGATTCTTGATGTCCATTCCATGACATTCTTCCACTCATGGGAATCATTCTGCTATTTATTTGCTACATTGGAGCACTGGAAATCCCTGCAAAGCTGTGTAAGGACCATTCCACATAGACACATTGGGAAGTATTTCCTCTTCTGAGATTTTGCCATTTATTTAGGACTGTACCCAGAAAATATGATAGATTGCTTTTTCTTCCATATCCAAAAATCTAAGAATGTATTGCATTCCCCCCGCCAAGGCTCTGCCTGGAAGCAGAACAATATAAGACCCCTTCCTTGGGTACCCACCAGCCTCCTTATTCTCTCTACTTCCATTTCTAATCAATTAAGACCAATTAAGTCAATTACAACCTCTTCATAGCCAAAGAAACCCTTTCCTAGTCTTGGAAGGGTATGGTGGAAGACAAATCTTAATCTGACTCTTCCCCACCCCCCAAATGTATATTTAGGCCATGAGTCTTTTAAATTAGAAGCAGAGGCTTTTGAAATTCACCCAGCGAGAGGCTCCTGTATTTATATATTTTCCTCTGTTCTCTATTCATACATACCTTTCCTGACACAATAAGTCTAGAAAAATCTTTACTATCAAAATACAGGGAAGGGCCAAGAGAGAAAAGGAAATGCCAAATAAAATATTGCATTAATTGGTTAATATTTCATGTTTATAGGGCAGATTACATGCTACATACTTACATACAAAGAATCTAAACTTTGTTCTAATCAAACCCATCATAAAATTACAAGAGCCGCTTCAAATTTTAATTATACAAGCTTGATTTCATATCAAACAAAACAGATCACGAAAATGTAATGGAGAAACATCATCTGTTTATCAACTATAGGTAGTCTAGCATTCCAGGATGATGTTACCGAACAATGTGCTCGTTGCCTGATGCATGATGCCAATACCATGACACTAAGATTTTGAGAAAGGAGAGAGTTTTATTGCAGGGTCGGCCAGCAAGGAGACAGGAGGCAAACTCAAATCTGTCGTCCCGATTGTGGGGTTGAATGGGTTTTCGTTTTTGTTTTGTTTGTTTTTTTAATTTTTATCTTTACAGGGAGGTCCTGGGGATTGAACCCAGCTCCCTCCATATGGAAGACAGATGCCCAACCAATTGAGCCACATCCATCCCCTTGAATGGGTTTTTATGTAATCGGGATGGGTGGGGAAGGGCTTATGGCACAGGCACAAAAACAAAAGTATGCACAGAGGTCTTCATACCAGATCATGTGTTTCATGTTAATAAAATGGCCTTTTAGGCATGCTCTGCAGGGGGATTTTCTGAGGAAAGATTATTGAAGGTTATTAGCAGTAAGTATGCTTGCATCAGGCTGGGGGATTTTACAATACTGGTTTAGGCTGGTTTCTGCTTCTATAAGGCAGTTTATGGCAAGGATACAGCAAAGAGTGAGTTATAGTAGTTTGCAATAAGTATGGAGAAAGGGGATGTTATGAAAACAGGCCCATGGTTTCAATAGGACATTGGGAAACCTGTTCATTTGAAGACTGATTGGTCTAGGAGAAGCTGACTTCAGAAATAATAATCCCAACCATGGACCCTAGAATAAAGACTTCTATTTACAAATCAGGGTGGAAACCAGGGGAAAAGGGAAGCTAGTAGGCAGAAGAGATTTGAGATGCTTAGTCCAGGTACTAGATGTTAGTTGCCACACTGAGTAGTGTCCTCCAACCCTGTCAAAGTCTTTAAGACAAGATTGTGGGATCCCAGCAATTCTCTTTGGCAGGGCCTTGGAACAAAAGCTATCTTTGTTACTATTGTGACCAATATTCTTAGTTGCCTTCTCACAGATTGGTGAAACTGAAAGAAGAAAGATTACGAATTGCCAACCACAAGCCAGTGAAGAAATACATAGCTCAGTACAATCTGATTCATTTCCCAGGAAGATAAAGATGAATCTCAGTGGGGCCTTGTCAAGGAATACTAGTGTCCCTTGGTATCTTACAAGAAAAGGAAATGTTCCATTTTAGATGCTAAGAGAAAGATAACATGGTTTGTAGATTCTGTTTCCTCAAGGAATGCAGGCAGTCAAGACTCTGACACAGAAACATAGGACCAGTTGGCTAGGGGCACTGACCGTTGTAATTTTCAAAATATGTTGATGACCTAAATGTGGCCTCTTTGCCTGAAAACTGCCTGTAAATGGGGCTCCTTGCTCACTTGGTGGTAGCGGAAGCTGTTTTGTCCAAAGCACACAATAGGAAACCATGGCTTGAGACACATGGGTAGACAGGAGAAATCAATTTGGTTAGGTTTGCTCAAATGTTTGATCCCAAGCATTTCTTCATTCTCCCCACATCAAACTTCTCTCCCATTTTGGATCTCTGGGATTGGAATCTTAAATCCTGAAGGACAAAGATCCATCTATGCTTCCCTCCTTATCTGATGCATGTCAACAGAAAAGCAATATATTTTTTTAAGAGTGTCTATTATATTCTAGAGTTCATGCTATGTTTTGGGACTGCAAATGTGAATAATGTATGATTCCTGCTCAGAGTGGCTGAAAAGTTAGGGGGGGTGGAATAAGAATGGCTCCCTATAATACAGTGTGGTGAGATTTGTAAAATATCCCTATGGGGACATTTTCAATGACATCACAAAGGAGGGGGTAATTATTCTATTTAGAGAAACCTGGAAGGACTTTGCAGATTTGGGTGGGTGCCCTCAATATGTATATGGGCACTAAATAGGTGACATTTCCCAGAGAAGTAGTTTGAGAGATAATAAAATGGAGTGCAGAATATAGGATAAAAGTGCATTTTAAGGAGCCGTTGGAAGTGAAGAGCTAGTGAAGAAAGTGTGTAAAAGTGCAGTCAGTGTGGTAGGAGAAGAGTTATGACGCAAGTTTTCTCAGGGGCTGAGAAGTAGAGAGTTGCAAGAAGTTGGTCAACTTCAAAAAGTGTGTAAAAGTCCAGAAAGAAAAATTGCATGGAAGGGGATTTTAAGTTTAGCATTCAGGTGTACAACTGCAATCTCTTAGAGCAGCTCCCACAAAGTACCGATTTCATTGATTGGGGATGAGATAATGAGAGCTGAGATACAAAACTCTGACAATAAGGGAAGGGAAAGAGATTGATAGTTTGACGAAGGCAGTAAAGAGCCAAGGGAGTGGTTTTTTTGTTTGTTTGTTTTTTGTTTGTTTGTTTGTTTTAAATTTAATTAAATTTTAAAAAGAAAAGACGTGGTAGTGTCTTGAATTGGAATCAATGGAGAGGAAGCAATGAAACACGAAGAGAGAGTACAGCTAAGCTTTTTCAAGCCTTATTTATTCATTCAGCAAAAGTTAAGGCTACAATAATGGCATCTAGTTCATAGAATTGTGAGGATTAAATGGACTGATGGGCATAAAAAACACAGAACTGTAGTTGGCACAGAGTAAGATGCTAATATACTTCCATGGGTCCCTATGGCTCTTGCTCTGATAAGGAAGTTTGAATAATACATAAGCAAAAGATTGGTGCATTCCTAACTCATTTGAAGCTTGAAGTCTACTCTGAGTTCTGTTGGGAATACTCCCTGTCTGTCCCCCTAAATCCTACTTCTAATTCATATAGAAGATCTGTGCTGTGTTCTCTCTGGCTTTCTGAAATTTGATTTCCCACAATAGTAAGGTTAAGAAGTAAATACTTACTTAGCACAAAGGTACTGAAAAATCCCTATGACCATTTTCTTTCATACCAATAGATGGTGACTTATTATTCCCAGAATAATAACTGGGCACAGGAGACAGTCAATGATTGTTTATTGAATGAGTGACTAAATGAAGGAACAAAAAAATTCTCTCCCTGACACCGTCTCCACCTTTACCTCTTTTATTTAGTTGTCATTTACAGAGGACTTTACTTCTGCTTTGTCCCATCAGGACTTTGAAATTCTTACTCTGTGCTTATGCATTTGTTAATTTGCAGACGTAGCTGATTATGCCTCTAGAAGCCTCTGTGGAGGCTTACCTCTCATACACTTTCCCTGACCTGTTTGCCAAAGATATTTTTTGGATGAATCTATATAGAAATAAGAATATTTCAGAACATTTTCAACCATGGTTAAAATATGAAGACTACTTATTTTAGCAGATTTAAAGTAGTTTCATTGTGTAACAGATACAAATTTCTTAGGCTACAAATTCAGGTAGGTTCAAAAACAAATTATTTTCTCCTAAAAATTGTTCATTTGTATTCTGAACCCTCTCTCTGCTTGGCAACAGAATCTTTGGTGAATCAGAACAAACTCTGTCTCCTCAGGGTATTTTTGCAACTTCAGTGCTTTTCTTATTAAAATATACTGATACCAATTAAGTGCTCACCACATGCTATATTAATTCATTGACTCCTACAGCAGCCGTACCATTATCTCCATTTTACAGACAAGGAAAATGAGACGGAGTGAGATCAAGTGATTTGCTCAAGGTCACATAGTTTGTCTGTGGTAGCGCCAAGCAGTTTGGTTGAGGGGATCATGCTCTCTGCCAAGAATTCTTTGCCCTTTCCTACCTTTTTTCCCTTCTCCAAAGACTTATACCTCAATTCAGAGTGGTTACATAGCATCCAGGCTTTGTGGGTGGGCCAGGATCTGTGGTCCTTCTTTACTTGTCCACATGGATACTTCTTGCTGCATCTGATATCGTCATTCCTTGGCTCTCAGCATCCATCTCGGGGTGTCACCTATGAGAAATGTGGATTCTTACCTGGGTCCCTGTTGAAGCTCCACCAATGTAACTCTATGTACTCTTTAGGTCTATATCTCTTCCATCTTTGAGGAGAGAACCTTGTGGGAACATGGAGATTTTCCCTGGACCTCTTGAGGCTGTTGGAAACTTGCTGCTGCTGCCTCAGGTCCTGTTTATGAGACATGCCACCCAGCTTTGTCCTCCTTACAGCTGCCTCATCACGCTGGATTGGGGGAGCCCTCTGTGAGTTCACTGCTTTTGCAGTCTTCCCACAGGAAGAGTATAGCTGCCCTATGCCCACCTAACTCCAATTTATATATGAGTTACTTTATTTCCTTCCTCCCACTCCTGTACTTCTGAAGAACTTGCCCAACTGGTCAGGCAGAGCATAAAGCCCCCTTCACCGGGTTACATGCCACCAAGTAAATTTTTTTGTTTTCTCTATTGTTCTTTCTCTGCCTAGCCCAGGGAATCTGTAATTCCTTTAGACTTGTGAGAGGGAGACAGTGATCTGTTTCAGAAAATATTCTTTTCATTATCTGTGAGTGGTATAGGCCTCCACTCTTATCTCAAATTCAATTGATGAAATCACCACTCTGTTGAAGCTGCTTGCCTAAATAACCAATGTCCACTTGACTGCTAAATTCTAAGACCTAGTCTAAGTCATTGTTCTACCAGACTTTTCCACACTGTTTTAAGTTGGCCAACTTCCTGAAACTCATTCTTCCCAGGTACCTGCGAGACCCTGTCTCCCAATTCTTCTTGTACCTCTCTGATTGCATTCTTTCAGTTTTTTCCTTAACTTTCCTCTTCCAACAGCTCCTTAAAATTGAGAGAATCTCTATATTCTGCATTCTGTTTCCTCAACTTCCAACCCTCTGCTACTTTCCTAAGAAATTCCACCTTTTAGCTCTCTTGTCTATATTGAGGTTCTTTTGGTAGAATAATCACATTCTTCTTTGTGCTTTCATTAAAATTTGCCCATAGCTCCATGAATCCTGGGAAAGCCTCCATTCATTTACTCTTTTTTTTTTTTTTTTTTAATTTTATTTATTTATCCCCCCCTTGCTGCTTGTGCTGCTGTGTCCATTCACTGCGTGTCTTCTCTGTGTCTGCTTATCTCCCCCTTGCTGTGAGGTCTTGCCGCATCAGCCCACGGCGCCGCGCGAGCCGGCCTGTCCTCACAAGGAGGCCCTGGGAAGGGAACCTGGGTCCTCTCATATGGTAAACGGGTGCTCTATCCATTGCGCCACACCCGCTTCCTGCCGTGAGGTTGCTGCATCAGCCCACTGTACCGCTCAGGCCGGCATGCCCTCACAAGGAGGCCTCGGGATGCGAACCCGGGCCTCCCATATGGTAAACGGGGGCTCTATCCACTGAGCCACACCCGCTTCCCTCATTTACTCTTCTAT
>JAQZBX010043439.1:0-21655 GCA_029593785.1 Cabassous unicinctus | reverse complement strand
CCTAACCAGAGAGGGTTTTTCCAGATTAACCTGATTAGGAAAATGGAAATATAAGATTTCTGTTGTTCAATCTCCACACCAACACTTTCTATGTTCAATCATTAGTTGTAGACATTCAAGTGGTATTTGCATTTACATGATTAATGATGCCTAGCATCTGTTCATGTATTATTTGCTATGTTTATTTCACCCTTGTTGAATTATCTGTTCAAAACTTTGGGTCATTTTTAATTGGGCTGTACAATTTTTATTGTGCTCACTTTTATTGGGCTCTTTTATTTTTTTCTTATTCATATTTAATACATGTTTATATATTCTGAATTGTAGTACTTTGATGACTATATGGTTTTAAAATATATTTATTTTTTTTCCTTCTGTGTACAATCTCATTCTTGCAGCAAAATTTTTCACCATTTTAAAATTCATTTATCATGCCTTTTCTTTTCTGGATTATAGTTTTGCATTGACTCTAAAATTTCTTTGTCTAATCCAAAGACCTAAAGATTTTATTCTATGTTTCATTCTAAATACTTCTTATTTTATGTTTTATGTAGAAATCTAATGTTCATTTTGAATTAAAGTACACATAATGTATGAGGTACAGATCAATGTTAATTTGTTGTGTGTATGTATTCCCAGTTGTT
This sequence comes from Cabassous unicinctus, assembly GCA_029593785.1. Classification (NCBI taxonomy): domain Eukaryota; kingdom Metazoa; phylum Chordata; class Mammalia; order Cingulata; family Chlamyphoridae; genus Cabassous; species Cabassous unicinctus. The sequence goes on along the minus strand of JAQZBX010043439.1, from coordinate 21,011 downwards.
TCATCAACATTTGTTGAAAACACTATCATTTCCCCAAGGAATTACTTACAATACATTTCTTAGATTTAGTAGATCATGTATGTGTAGATCTAATTGTGAACTCTTCACAGGGTTTGACTGTTTTAGTTGTATTTCTTTATGAATTACCAGAATTATTTTATTACTGTTGATTTATACAATACCTTGAAATCAGGAAGTGTAATTTTTCAAATTCATTCTCTTATAAATTTGTGTGGACTGACCCAGATGCTGTACATTTCCCTAAAAATTTTATAAATAGCTTTAAAATTCTAAAAATAAAAGCCAGTTTGTGTTTTAGGGGGAAGATAACATTGACTCTAGGAATTAATTTTGTAGGTATTACAAGTGATGTTTGAAAAACAGTTGAGTTGGATCCAAGATGAAGGAGTAGGGGGCAGCAGGCTGCACCCAAACTCCAGAAGCAGTGGGAAGACTGATAGTCTTATAAAGCATAGGGGAACACTCATGGCTCTGAGGCAGAATGGATAGCCAGTGAGGGGATGCCAAGTTAGGCACCAGGGGAGTGGTAAGACCACAAGGTGACCAGTGTGGGCAGATAGCATGGAGGGATCTAGCTGGATGCCTGTGGCCTGAGATGGAAGTCCAGAGATTTTGTTTATGTATTTTATTTTATTTTATTCTTTCCTCTTTAAGGTACCCAAGGAGTGAGGACACCACAGAGCCATAGGTGAATGCAGATGTTCTTACATGAAGGAACCTAACCAGACACCAATGGCTTGAGAGGGAAGTCTAGGAATTTTTTTCCTCTCTCTCTCCTTTTCCAGGTACTCAGGGAGCACCAGGGTCATGGAGCAAAAGGTGGGCATGTGCAGCTGACAAGGAGAATTCTAGCTGGACATGAGTTGCCTAAGAGTGTTACCTGGAATTTTTTCCCTTCCTTCCTTCCTTCCTTCCTTCCTTCCTTCCTTCCTTCCTTCCATCTTATCTTTTTTCTTTCTTTTTTCTCTTCCTTTCCTTCTGTTTCTGCCTTTTCATTTCCTTTTTTCCTCTTTAATCTTTTTTCCTTTATTTTATTCAGTTAAAAACAGAAAAATTTAAGGATTTACAATAATTGGAACTAAGTGTCAAAGAAGAACCTTAAAATAAAGACAAATAAAAACAAAACCCTAGGGAAGAGGAAACTATCCAACAGAGTAAACTGAACAAAATGAAGAGATGCTTGATATCAGAAAAAATTACAAGCCATACTAAGCAATAGAAGGTATGGCACAGTGAAAGTAACAACCTAAAAAGCCACAGGAGATATAGAATTTTGAACAACTAATCAAAGACTTCCACAGAAAACTTCAATAAAATAAGATGCAGGAAAAAATAAAGGATATTAAGAAAAACTTGTTTAGCATGCAGAAGAAATTGTAAACATATATTAAAAAAGAAATCTTATCATAATGAAAGATATTTTAAAAGAAATAAAAAATACAGTAGAATCACACAACAGCAGATTCAAGCAGGAAGAGGAAAGACTCAGTGAATTAGAAGATAGCATATATGCAAATACACAGACAGAACAGATGTAGAAAACCATGGAAAAAATGAGCAGGGACTCAGGGAATTGAATTAAAACATGAAAAGCAAAGCATACACATTTTGGTTATCCCAGAGTGAGTCTAGAAGGGCAAGGGTGTAGAGGAAGTGTATGAAGAAATAATGGCTGAAATTTTTCCAATTTTTAGGAGGGACAAGGATGTAAATGTTCAGAAAGGACGTCTTACACAAAACACAATAAATACTAACGGATCTTTTCTGAGACACATATTAATCAGTTTCTCAAATGATGGCAAAGATAAAGAGAGAATCCTGAACGCAACAAGAGAAAGGAGAAACATCACAAATAAAGGATGTGCTATAAGATTAAGGACTGATTTCTCATCTGAAACCATGGAAGCAAAAAAGCAGTGGTATGACATAGTTATGGTGCTGAAAGAGAAAAAAAAATAAGAGCCAATATTCTGTATCCAACAAAATTATACTTCAAAAGTGAGGGAAAAATGAAAATATTCACAAAGAGACAGAAATTAAGAGTATTGATCAACAAGAAACCTGCCCTTCAAAAAAAATACTAAAGGGAGATCTGCAGGTTGAAAGGAAAAGACAGGAGAGTGAGGTTTGGTCTAGAGTTTAGAAAGGAAGATTACTATAAAGCATAACTAAGTCAAAAGGGAAGAAAAATAAGAAATAACATATATAACCCTAAAGTTCTAATGGCTGAAGTAATTACTGAGTTTACAGAAATGACATTGAATGTTAATGGATTAAAGGCCCCAAATAAGAGACAGATTGGCAGAATGGATAGAAATATGATCTATATGCTATGCACAAGAGATTCACATTAGGCCGAAGGACACAAATAGGTGAAAGTGAAGGTTGGAAAATGATTTTTCTACACAAAGAGTAATCAAAAAAAAGACCTGGGGTAGCTATACTATACTAATATTAAACAAAATAGACTTTAAATGTAAAATTGTTTTAAGAAACAGGGAAGGACTCTATATTCTAATAAAAAGGCAATATAACAAGAAGAAAGAAAAACCATAAATATTTATGCAACTTACAAAGATGTCCTGAAATGCATGAAGCAAACCCTGTCAAAACTAAAGGAAGAAAAAGACACCTCTACAGTCATAGTCAGGCCCTTCAATACACCACTTTCATCAATAGACAGAACATCTAGACAGAGGATCAATAAAGAAAATGAGACCATGAATAATATATTAAAGGAACTAGACCAAATGATACATACATAACATTGAATCTTCAAACAGCAGGATATACCCTCTTCTCAAATATTCATGGATCATTCTTCAGTGTAGATCATATGTTAGGTCATAGAATAAGTCTCAATTAATATACAAAGATTGAAATTATACAAAGCACTTTCTCTGACCACAAGGGAATGAAGCTGGAAAACAATAATGGGCATAGAACAAGAAAAATTCACAAATATATGGAATTTAAACAATAGGCTATAACAATCAGTATGTCAAATAGTAAATTGTAAGAGAAATCAGTAATCATTTTGAGGCAAATAAAAATGAGAACACAACATATAAAAACTCATGAGATGTTATTAAGTCAGTATAGAGAGGGAAATGTATAGCCCTCAATCCCTACATTTAAAAAAGAAGATAGAGCTACAATCAAAGACCCTAACTGCACATCTGGAGGACCTAGAAAAAGAACAGGAAACTAATTCCAAAGCAAGAAGAAGATAAATAATAAGGATTAGAGCAGATTTAAATGAAATTGAGAAAAAAAAATAGAAAGAATCAACAAAACCATAGTTGGTTTTTCAGAAGATTCATAAAGCTGACAAACCCTTAGCTAGACTAAGAAAAAAAAGAGAAAAAATGGAAATAAAATCAGAAATGAGAGAGGTGACATCATTACTGACCCACAGAAATAAAAAGGATAATATGAGGATACTCTGGAAAATTGTATGCCAACAAGTTGGACAACTTAGGTGAAATAGATATATTTCTAGAAACACACAACCTACCTTGATGAAAAAATAGAAGACATTTACAGATAATTATAAATAATAAGATTAAATCAGTCTTCAAAAACCTCCAAATAAATAAAGGCCCAGGACCAAATGGTTTCACAGATGAAGTCTACATATCATTTCAAAAAGAAATAATACCAATCCACTGAAACACCTCAAAAAATTTGAAGAGAATTGAACATTGCCTGACTCATTCTAGGAAGTCAACATTACCCTAGTTTCAAAGCCACAAAAATGTACCACAAGAAAAGAATATTACCAACCCATCTCTAATGAAATTAGATGAATAAATCCTCAAAAAATATTTGCAAATTGAATCCAACAATATATAAAATGAATTATACAACAAGATCAAGTGGGTTTTGTCCCATGTATGCAAAGATGGTTCAATATAAGAGAAGCAATTATTGTAATACACCACATTAACAGATTGAGGGAGAAAATCACATGATCATCTCCAGCAATGCAGAAAAGATATCTGACAAAATTCAGCATCTTTATTGATAAAAACACTTCAAATGATAGAAATAGAAGGAATTTTCCTCAACTTGACTCATTTAAGAAAAATATCAGCAGAGTAAAATGTTATTTTTTACACTCTTAGATGAAAGAGATAGTCTAAGAGACATTTAGTAAAATCAAAATGTTCTAGAAAAGTTGATAATTAGAGAGGAAAGAATCACCTATTTATAATTGTGATTGCTTTTAAATATCTAGGATATATTGTGATAACCTAGGGTTTTCTCATGTCTTTAAGAATACTAAAATATTCTAGACGTGTCTAACTGTCCTGTATAAATGGATAAGTAGGGACAGATATGTGTTTGAGGAAAGATGAAAAAGGATAAAATTGGAAGAGTTTGACTAAGGAAAAAATTCATAAAGAACTGGTTCACTCACAACATACTTTGGCTTCCATTTTTTGTTTTTGCCACCTCCACCTACCCCAAACCTTTTTTTTTTTTCTGTTTTTTTTTCCTTTCTAAAGAAGGTTTAGATTATACAAATGTTACATAAAAAATGTAAGGGATTCCCATAAACCCCAATCCCTGCCCTTCCCATATTTCCCACATTAACAACATCTTCACTACTGTGGTATATTTGTTACATTTGATGAACACGTATTGAAGCATTGCTACTAATTATGGACTATAATTTAAATTACACTTTACACTTTGTCTCACACAATTGTGTAGGCTATGACAAAATATATAATGGCCTGTATTCATCATTGCAACGTCTTGCAGGACAATTCCAATGCCCTGAAAATACCCCCATATTATACCTATTCTTCCCTCTCCCACCCCTCAGAACCACTGGTGGCCACTGCATTTACTCCAATGAAAAGAGTTCTTCCATTGTTAGAATGAAGGTCTATAGTAGAATAAAAATGTCTGCTTTAGTCCATTGTTCATTCCCTAATCTTGAGAATTTTGGAATGGTGATACCCACTCTGCTTTTCATTGAGAAGGAGCTTAGATCTCATGGGACAGATGGATGGAGCTATCTTGCTTGAAGTTGCAGACACTCTGTTCCTTGTGATAGGTGTTGTCCATCATTATCTCCTTGTTAGTTGTCCTGGGTGAGTCCAATGAACTGGGCTCAACTGGCATATGCATGAACCAAAGATTTAAATCTCTGGGACATATATTTATCAAGTATAGTGCTTATTATAGGTTCAAATAAATGGGGCATAAGAGCCATTTGTAGGGAACCTGTAAATGAGTCTAACTCCATTATGTATAAATTCCAATGTAAGGCCCATTATCAGGGTGCTGAATTCCTGAGCTATCTGCCCTACTGATAGATTCTAGATGTCTCTAGAGCCCTCAGGATCCCTGCTATTTTAGGCAGTGTTTACTGAGGCAGTCAATGAGATTTTCCTGAGACTAACATAAGTGCAACCTGTGGAATGACCTGACTTGCTTTGATATCTGACTTCTAAGCTTCTGTCAGCCAGGTAATTTCTGACCATGTTGCAGCTTAAATAATATGCTTGTGTAATATGAGTGCTTTCAAGCTAAGTTATGGTTTTCTTGTAAAAAATTATTATGGTGTACTTTAAATTTCTAAAAAATTATATTAATTGATAGAATCTTGTAAATTATATGTTTCTGACCTAGAATAGTTCTTAAATTTCCTATGCTTACACTCATATGCTGAGCAAGTCAATTAATCAAATTCATCATACATTGATTTGTCATTTTTTTCAACACCAGGCATTGGGTTTCAGATTGGAAAATGAATGCTAGAAAGGATGAATAGCAAATAGATAATTACAGTTCAAGAGATTTTGGGTCTGGGCCTAATACATAGTTTCATCATATTTTCAACCTTTAAATTTAGTTGGACCTTTAAAAACAAATCAAACCTAATTCTAATAACATATTCAATGTTTGTCACATAGCATTCTCTCTGATGGCATAGGTATTTTCCTGTATGCTCCTCAAAACTAAGAGTCTACCATGTTAAACATTGAACTTAAGTGAAAAATGTTGTATGTGTTCTAACTGCTCTACCAATAATCAGTTCAATTCCCATCTTTCTCCTTATCCTGATTCCTCACTATTCTGTGAGACACAACAATATTGAAAGTAGACAAATTAGCAAGCCTATAATGGCCACTGTGTGTTCTAGAGAAAAGAAGAGCTGCATGTTTCTCACTTTAATAAAAAATCTAGAAATGATTAAGCTTGCTAAGGAAGGCATACTGAAACCTGAGAGAGGACAAAATCTTATATCATAGAGTTAGCCAAGTTGTGAATGCAAAGGAAACATTCTTGATAGATATTAACAGTGCTATTCCAGTGAACACATGAAAGATAAGAAAGTAAACCGGTCTTATTGCTGAAATAAAGAAAATTTTAATCTTCTGGATAGAAGATCAAAGCAGCCACAACATCCCCTGAATCTGAATCTCAGTCCATAGAAAGACCATAACTTTCTTCAATTCTATCAAGGCTGAGAGAGGTGAGGAAGCCGAAGCAAAAAAATCCCTTAAAAATTTAGTTAAATCTACTCTCCCTATACTCTATAATTGGAAAAAGAAAGATTGGGTGACAGCACATCTGTTTACAACATGATTTACTGAATATTTAACCCCATTATTGAAACATACTATTCAGAATGAAGTATCCTTTTAAATGTTATGGCTTATTGGCAATATAACTGGACATCCAGTAGGGAATTTTTATCTTCATATTTCTCAGTGTATAGATGAATGGATTCAGCATAGGGGAAATCACAGTATAAAACACAGAGATTTCATTATCCTTGTTTTCACTGCCAGCACGTAGAATATATATATAGATACAGGGTACAAGAAACAAAATTGCAACAATTATGTGAGAGATACCGGTTGACAGAGCTTTGTGTCATGCTTTAGAGGTGTGTGTCCTAAGATTGTACAATATGCTTATGTAACAGGACACCAGGACAGGGAAAATTAAAGCCCCTGAAATCCCTGAACTGATAATAACTAAGACACGAAAAATATGTATATCTTTGCAGACCAGTTTAAAAAGAGGCTTCACATCATACATGTAGTAATTGATTTGATTAGGACCACAGAAAGGTAAATTGAGGACCATGAGAAGTAGAGCAATAGAGTGACAAAAGCCCACACTCCAGGCAATGATAATCAGCATATCACATCTCTGCCTGTTCATAATGACCATGTAGTGCAGGGGCTTGCATAGTGATCAAAAGCCATAGACACCAAGATGAATATTTCTACAGCTGCCAGTTAGTGCATAATGAAGAGCTGGGTCATACAGTTGTTATAGGAAATGATTTTTCTCTCTGAAGCTAGGTCTCTGATTAGCCAGGAAATTACAACAGAGGTGAAGGAGAGGTCCATGAGTAATAGCTGGCAGAGAAAATAGTACATTGGTTGTTCCATTAGAAGGCTACAGGTAATTGTGAGTAAGATGATGAAGTTCCTCATTAAGACCACCAAGAAACAGAGCAGGAACAAGAAAGAGAACAGTAGCTTTCTCTGCTTGTCCTCCCATAATCCCATGAAGACAAATTCAGTGACATTGTTCTGATTTCCCATGAGGTAATGTGAGTCAAGAGCAGACAACAGAAATTTAATTTATCTGAAATAATACAGAACATCAAACATGTAATAGCATGTTTAAACTTGGTGTGAATTATTAATTGAAAAACAATGCAGGTCGAGGTAGATTTATTACAGGTTTCATCATTCAAAATCTCTTTAAGTTAGAACGGTTTATCATGTTAAATGATTTTTAATGAGAACATATTTTAATCCTCATATTTTCTAAATATTTTAAATGTATTAATTCCATATGAACCCAAACCTAAGTAGGTAATATTGTTATTCTCCTTTTATATATGGGGCACTCGAGGCACAGGAAGGCTCAATTATTTATACTACATCATTAAGATATATAGTAGCAGATTTAAGATATGAAACTTTACTCTAGACCAGATTCCATGCTCCTCAAGGCTATGCTGAGTTAGCCATAGGCCAAATGGTACCAGCTATTTTCTATCTTTGCAAAATAAATGAGGTGTATCTCCATCACTACCACTAAATTCTTGCATAATTTTAAGCAACTCCCTGCCTTTTTCTATCCTACTAATATTTTGTGTGGAGACTGGAATCACCCTATAATTCTACACCTCCACTGAAACTAATATTTATTCCTGAATTAAAAAAAAAAAGAACCTTAACCATTACATAGAAATAACCCAATTTAGTTGTTAATATTTTCAGTGACTTTACTTCTTCTCATGTACGGTTGAGGTTCAGGACATTGGTTTGCTAGAAATAGGGAATTAGATTCAGCAATTGCTAGATCTCTGAATATATGAATATGGGATGTTATTAAAGCCTCACCTTTCTCCTAATAATATTAAAAGCATATTTTGAGGGTGCTATTAGAAAAAACTTTAGAAAGGTAAGTGTTCTCTCTTGGCATGTTGAATGAAGTAATAAGATGAAAGAATTATCTGCTCATTTGAACATACCTTTAGAAATGTGCAGACACTCAGTTGCAGTATATTTGGGAGGAAGGAGAAAACTTGTTGAAAGCATCACTTTTAGCCCATGTCAAAAGGCCCTCCTCATCCAAGTCATCTTTTTCCAAAAAGACCTATTATTTTTAATGGGTTGCTGTTTGGATTTTTATTTTAGAATATAGGAACATTTTGATGGAGTGTACTCATCCCTAGTCTAAGGAATATGAATATGAGCATACAGTCTTGAATATCCTAATATGTCTACATTTCTTGCACTATTTACCTCATTCTTTTGAGATTTCTTATCCAACTGGCAAGTGGAACCAAAAGATATTGGTCCATTTACTTTCTGCCAAAAGCAAAATAAATGAAGCCCCTCATATCAGAAAGTCTTAAGATTCTAACATAAACCACACCCTCAAAACAGCTCCGTGAAAATGTATTGCTGAGGATAAATACTTCTGTAATAAAATGGGATCCCATCATAGTCATAAATTAATTCACCTGTCAGTTGTTTTACTTATGTTAGACAAATACTAAGTATGAGTAAAACATGGATATTGGTGTAAGTATTCTGGGCTCAAAATTCAACTTAACATAGCACATATTCACAAACTGAGAATATCAAAATCTGCCCTCTGTGTATGTCAATTAATCTAATAAGTTAAAGAACACAATATTTCTAGGAATAAGTTTGCAGTAAAACTATAGAAAATATCCTAAAATAACTAGAGAAATGAAACTATAAAAAATCAAACTCTTGGTTTAGAATGTTTCCCTAATTATAGTGCAAACCTCAGGATCTCTGAATATTTGGGTCCAATCTTGCTGTACCTACAATGATTTCACATCAATTGGTAAAGCACACACCTAAGTAGGAAAAGATCCTTAAAAAACAACCCAGAGATTAGTTACTGAGAATCCTCTTAAAAAGCAAAATCATGCTGTAATATTTCCTGGAACTATCCTCATATCGTTTCATTTCTGGTCTTATTATAATGCTTAAAATCTCCCTCAACTATAAGCAAATCCATTCTCTCTCTTCCTCTCCCTTCTACCCTCCCTCTCTCTCTTTCTTTCTCTCTTTATTTTTTTGTCACTCACTCTCTCTTCCTTTCTCCTTCCACTTTCCCCTCTGTCACAAATACACACACACACACACACACACACACAAACACTCATGCATCTACACATAGTCACATGCAAATAAATGCAGTGTTTTGGGGATAATTTCAAGTGCACCTTTTTCATAACTAACCTTCAGTCTCTACCAAAAGTCCCTATTCCCTTACAAATTAAATCCCTAGAGAAAAATTATGCTAGGAAATATGTGCTTTATACATTTTGAAATAAAAATATTGAAAGAAAAGAAAAAGAAAATTGAAGAAGAAAAAAGAGAAAAGTGAAGAAGGAAAAAGCTTTTGAGACGTGTGAATTATATCTACATAGACGAGAGGATATGGATAATATGAAATCCCAAAAAAGGGTAATATATCTGTTTTTTTTCAGATTCTTTAATTATCTATTACATTTATTATAAAGAAAAAATTGTGAAAGTGAAATTCATATGCTTAATTCTTTGATGGATTTAGAGTAAAATATTTAAATAGCATAAGTTATAGGTACTATATTCCAGACACCTTATTAGATACTTTAAATATATCCATTAATTGATATTCAGTATATCCTACTGGGGGTTTATTACTACCCCAATGGTTTATTGGAGAATACATTTACATTATCAGGCTGTTTATTAAAACCAAAGCCCAAGTTTACACAAAAGCTAAGGGAAAGCCTCAATCTGGGCCTTTTGAATGACTCTAAAATCCAAACAATTTTCACTATGCTTAAATACTTTTTCTCAAATGCAAATACATGCTAAACCTTAATTTGTTCCCAAATTTTCATCCATATTTACTGAATGGCCTCAACTGAAAATAGCTAATAAGAATGTATTCCAGAGGAATATAAACTTGCAAATTTGGAAATAGTGAGGTCAAATTTTATATAAAACAAAAAAGCATTTGAGTTCACAATGATTTAATCTCAAAATGTTTTTTTAATTGGTGAATACTAACCATCATGTTCAATCCTTCTGCAACAATTTACTCTTCTTTGTCAGACGGGGTTCTTGTATATATCTGTACTATGCTACGGACTAGCAAACTGATGTGGACAGCTTGGAGTCTTATGCAAATCTGCTATCAAAAAGCATCTTTTGGGGAATGCTTGCTCAGAACACTTTAAATTAAGACACAAGAAAGACCATAGGGAAAAACTCCCATGTGCTTTTTGCAGCAGCCAAATATACATACTTATAATTAAAGAAATAAAGTCAATACTACTATAGTTGTCATATAGACTGCCTTAAAGCTTGTTTCTCTTGAATTCATTTCTTTAGGGCCATCATATAAAAGTTTCAGGAATACTGTTATGTATGGTACTAATGAAATATTACAGATATTTGTTTTTCTATCTGGCCTTTATCTTCAAATTTTCTTCTCAAAGGCTATATTCACTAATTGTTTTACCATGCTATATAATAAACATACTTCAGAAATGTTGAATTCTTCATTATTATCTAAATGCATTAATGTGATGATAGAGTTCAAAAGAACATTACAATTTTTCTTAGCAACCCAAAATTTTTGCCATTATGATGGAGATTGGAAGACATTTCTAGAAATTTAATTATACCCATTTGAAAGTCCATAGTGATGTACACTTTTGAGTTACTAGGTACCTGTGAGTACTGGGGTAGTTAGAATTAAGAAAATCCACAATTATTATTCAATTTTTATTGCATTAGCTTTTGTTTTTTATGTTTGTCTTACTTTCCGCCTGGGTTGGGGGAGAGAGACAGTGCCAGTAGAATCTAAAGGTAACAGAGTAGAATTAATCTTACCCCTTTGTTTAGAGCAGACTATACACATGAATCCATGTCAGGTTCTTAATGCTTATTTTATTTTACATGATTTTTCTTTATTCATGCATTTTCCCTAGTCTTCACCTGGCAACCCACTGCACTCTATGTGTTAGACAGGGTTCTCCAGGGAAAAAAATACCTACAGGATATTTGTGTGTGTCTGTGTCTGTGTGTAAATATATATATGTGTGTATATACATATATATGGGTGTATATGTAAATAACTATAAAATTAGGGAAAAAGGTAACAAAAATGATTATATATATTTAGAAATTAAAAATATATTCTGCTAAATATATTATTTAAGAAATAAACAATATTAGAAATGTTTGTAAATACCTAAAATTGAATAACGAACTGTGTTCCATTCTGACATATAAAGACCTCAGAGAGTCATCACTTCCACCCTCTCAAAATGGAAAAAGGTGGAAAACTTCATATTAACTAAAGATCCTTCATAGAAGGCATTTCCAGGGAAAATTCCTTCCTGGAGAACTGCAGAGGTAGTCAGATAAAAAACTATCACAATTTACCTGGAACAGAAAACTTAGGTTTAGTCAGCCCCAGGAAGGAAAATTAAAGAGTGATGAATCACTGGAGTCCAAGCATGGATTAGATTGAGAGACAAAATTTGTAGGCAGCCAAGCCTTAGGGGCACCCCATACTTACATGCGTCTTACCTCCAGGAGCCCCAACTGATTCCTATTCTGAATTTCAGAGAAAAACCTCCTTCTGTTTCTAGCAGGGGAATTGAAACCTGACCACTCTGAAATAAAACCAGAGCACTTTGTTACCATTGATAAATGCCTACCCTCAAGGGAACCCAAGTTGGGTATTTCCATGGTCTAACCTACTTGGAGGAAGGGAAATACCAAACTTCAGTTCTTTCTAGCCTTCCTATATCACCTAAGAACTCAAAAAATCATTGATATTTTGCTGTTTCACATCTTCCCCAACACTTTATATGATCAATCCTTAATTTTAGCCATTCAAGTGGCAAGAAGCACTATCATTTTCATTAACATTATGAATAATGATGTCTAGCATCATTTCTTGTATTATTTGCAAAGTTTAATCTTCTTTAATGAAGTATACATTGAAAACATTGGCTCAATTTTAATTTGGTTCCAGGATGTGTATATCCATTGTGGGTGTTGTGTCACACGGAAGAAGGATGGTGTTGTGGGATGTCGTTGGAGGTGTTGGAGGTGGGGAATATGGGAATTCCTGTAATTTCTGAGTAATATTTAGGTAATCTTAGCACCTTTAAAAATACATGCATACATATATATATATATATAAATAACATTTATGTTAACAAATGCACATATATGCATATGTATTTTTATATCATTTTACAAATATTTGTATGTATTGTGAAAAATTTGATTTTTACCCACAATAAGAAAAAAAGAGAAAAAAAATTTAATTTGGCTGTTGAATTTTTCTTATTAATATGTAAAATATTTTATATATTCTAAATAATAGTTCTTTTAAAAACTATGTATTTTCAAATACTTTCTCCTAGTGCATAACTTCTTTTTCCATTCTATTTAAAAGCGCTTTCTTACAATGTTTTGGAAATTGTTTTATTGTGCCTTTCTTTTCTTTTCGTTTTTTTAAATACAGGGGTGAGAAATTGAATCCTGGATCTCATATATGGGAAGCTGGCGCTCAACCACTGAGCCATATGAGCTCCCCGTTTTACTTTCCTGATCATAGTTTTATACTGTGTCTATCAACTTTTTGCCTATCCGTGGACTGGAAGATATTCATTTAGGTTTCATTCTTTAAAAATGCTTTTATATTTTGCAAAAGCATCTATTATACACTTTGAATTAATGTGTGTATAATGTGTGAGGGTTCATTGTCTGATATGGATGTCCAATTTGTTCCACCAAATATTTGTTGAAAACACTATAATTTCTCTACAGAATTGCCTACAGTCCTTTGCTTAGATCCAGTTGCCCAAATAGGTGTGTATATAATTCTGGATTCTACGTCCAATACAAAGATTGTCTATCTTTGTGAAAATACCATACTAATTTGATTACTGTAGATTTATGATATGCTTTGAAATTCAGAAATATGATTTCTCCAAATTTATTCCTTCATAAACTTATGTGGGCTGATCTAGATGAATTGCATTTCCATATAAATGTTAAAATTATATTCTAAAATTCTGAAAAGAAAAGATAATTTGTGTTTTGGGGTGACAATAGCACTGAGTGTAGGAATTAATTTTGTAGGTGGTAAAAATGACATCTAAAAATGTTGAGTTGTTTCACTTATGAATACAGAATGTTTCTCCATTTATAAAGGTGTTGTTTAATTTCCCCTTTCAAAGTTATGTAGTTTTTTGTGTAGATCCTTGCATATATTGTGTCAAATATCATTAACTAGTAAGATTTAATTCTTAAATATTAACTTACAAAGTATATTAAGGATTTTATAATATAATTTTAAAAACTCAATTTCTGATTACTTGTTACAAATAGTCTTTGCAATCAATTTTTGCATATTTCTCTCACATTTTTAAACCCTGCCAAGCTCACTTATTTATGAAAAAAGTTACATCATCCAGATTAGATAGGAAGAAGCAAAACTGTCTGTATTTATTGATGATATGCTTGTCTAAGTAGTAAATTTTAAAATCTATAAAGAAATTGTATTATATTTTAAGAGTATGAGAGAAATGCTGGCCTAATAGAGAGAGTTCAGATACTGTTCATTCACTTCTGTTCCTTTTTCTGGAAGTGTTTGAGTAGAATTGGTAATATTTGTATCTTAATGTTTGGTAGAATTCATAAATGTAGCTGTTTGGATCTGGGGATTCTTTGAGGGAAGCTTTGAAAAAAAATTATATTTCTTTAAGACATATAGGACTATTGAAATGACCTGTTATTTGTTTTAATGTGTGTTTTAAATATATAGTACTTAAGGAATTTGTCAATTCTGAATTGTTGAATTTATTGATATTATGTGTTTATAATAGCCCCTTATTTTCCTTTAAAATCTGTACAATGTATAATGTTAACATCTGTGTCATTAAGAAATAAAATGTTTACTAACAAGTGCTCTAAATGCCCTAAGTATCAAAATGTAAAAGCAAATTAAATCCAAACAATATAGAGACAAAGATATAATAAAAACAATTATAGAATTCCAAAGGATATACCCAACATTTCTAAATAGAGAATATCAGCAAGACATAAAGTTGGTTGTATGAAAGGATTAATAAAAGTCTGAAGAATTTATCTTGATCAATGAAGAGAGAGAAAAAAACAGAAAAAACCAATATGATGGAACTAATATATGCTGCTCCTAGTGGTGAAAAATTGTACAGATACACTATTTGAGGATAACCATTAAGTCTATTCTAAATTAGGATCTAACTATTCTATTTTTAGATATTTATTTACAAAACCATTAATTTGCATGGCAATTATTAAATCACCATCAGTTAGCATTAGTTGAGAGTTTCATACCTGGTCTTAGCAAGAAAAATGAGTTTAATGCGCATATCCTCACACCTCTAGAAATTAGTGCTCTTCCTTGAAATAAATTTTAAAGAACAAATGAGACCATTAATTTCAAAAAGGGACAAATAGAGTACCCTTGGGAATAAAATGAGATTCATTATACTGATTTCTTTATTTCTCAATTGATTTTGCAGCCTAGTAAAGTGTATATGGATAAGTATCAAATATAAATTTAACATTGTTGATTAAATTACAGATTTAACTTCTCAATTACCACTAAATGTGGTAATATGTCACCATATGGCCTTCCAGGAAAGCCTGAAATTTCACTAAAATAATTGCTAAAATTTTAAATTTTAATCCACTGCTCATTACAGCACTGCATTAAATGCTTTGACACAGATGATTTTTTTGCAAGTACCCTAACTAATCTATTTCAGTAGCCCACAAAATTATGTTTCCAAATCATTTTGCATGGTATAATTAGTATTTGATTTGTAGTTTCTTGAAACTTCTAAGTCCTATTTTCCTCATGCATTGCATTCATGAGAGCAAGGAATAATTAACTTTGAGATAGTCTCTATCTTTTTTAATTCCACATTCATTCTGTTATTCCTTCAAAAATAATGCTTGGCACCTGTAATGGTTAAGTTCATGTGTCAAGTTGGCCAGGTTATGGTGCCCAGTTTTCTGATCATGAAAACACAGTTATGATTGTCACTGTGAGACTATTTCATGGATTTAAATAATCAGTAAATTTATTACATCTATGGCTGATCACATCTAAAACCAACTGAGGAGATTGCCTTCAACAATGAGAAACATCCCATCCAATCAGTTGAAGACTTTTAAAGGAGAAGTCATGATTTCAGCAGTCAGAGGGGAGAATTTCCATATCTAATTCAGCCAGCCCAGCATCAACTGGGAAATTCATTGAAAATCTTCATTGGAGTTCTCAACTTGCAGCCTGTCTTAGAGAATTTGGAATTGCCCATTTCCACAATCTTTTGAGCCAATTCTTGTAAAAATCTCATAATATTCACATAATATACATATTATTATTCATTATATATGTAATATTTATATATTTAGCTCTTTTCCCCAGAGATCCTTATTACTACAACACCATTACATTCTCATAGCATTTGTCATATGTATATGACATATACCTATGTCAGAGTGTAGGTTATAGGATTGAACATAGATTGAACAAAGGTACAATGACGGTGTAAAATAATGCAAATATTTTATCCTTAGGGTATGTATTAAGCAGTCTAAGGTTAGCAAAGATTGAAAACCCCCAAAATTATAGAGTGATATGAGACCCACAGGTAGAAGGAGTTTGCATCTTCCCACAAATGAGTCATTTTATAGGTGAATAATGTATTGACTTAATAAACAAGTAATACAACACAAGTTCCTAAGGCAACCCTACCTGAATTCGTAACCAGAAGGACACCAGTAATGTTGGTACCATTACAGGAAACATTTAAAAATGAGAAAATATTGCAGAAACAGTGATAATTTAATATGACCACAAAAGGGCAACTGGAATGTTATGAATAATTTAGGAAAGGATGGACAGCCCCACCACATGTCCAAGCAGCTAGGACGAGAATATTGCCTTTGTCACTGTTCATGATAATAATGTAGTGCAGAGGCTTGCAGATGGCAAGGTAGCTATCAAAGGACATGGAAGCAATAATGCAGACCTCAATACCTCCAAAGAAGTGTGTGGCAAATAAATAAAACTTGCAATTAGTTCAGGAGATGGCTTTATCTTCACTAAAAAGTCACCTATCAGTTTGGCTGAAATACTAGAGGTATAGCAGATGTCCATACTGGATAAATGGCTGAGGAAATAGTCCATGGCTTGGTGAGAAAGAGAGCTGCATTGAATGGAGGAAAGGATCAGGAGGTTTAATAGCAAGAAGGAAACAAAGCAATATAAGAGAAACAAAAGGAAAATATTTGTATATTCTAGCCATAAGAAACTCCCAAAATGACAATTCTGAGATGTTCCTGTCCCTTTCTATATATTTCAATTGGATTAAGATCACAAAGAATATTTTATTCCTGTAAATGACATTATTTATAAAACAACAGAAGTTTAATTTACCTAATGAAAATAAAATATGTTGCCTATTTTTAAATGTATTACCTTAGTCATAGGGTCAACTTTCCTTCTCAGCATAAACTGGAACACTTTCCTGAATGACTCAAAAATAAATCAGAAAATTCAAATGTTTAAAACACCATTGTTTAATTTGGCAAATTTTAATTTGCTAAAGCTACTGAGAAAATAATTATCAGGCACAGAGCATTTTGTAGTTAAGTGTAACCATATATTGAATAGTTAAGTAGTAGTTCATTGACCTACATTTAATTTATTACAACTGATACAGATTGTTTGTTAATGAACTGGTATCTTGTTAATTATCAAATACATTTATTTCTCTAAAATAAATTGATTTAAATAATTGTTATATGTGGGTTGGTGAACTACATAAACATGATCACTCGATTAATCCAAGTCCACAATTTCCAATAAAAATAAGTCAGATCACAATAATCTCAGTAAAGTTTTAGAATCAGTAAGTTATGCACTGTTGATACTACAAGATAGAATCTATATTCTCACTTAGTTTGGCGCCTTATCTCATGCGTAAGGGCAGAACTGGTTGTGGAAAGAGTGTCATGGGATGCAGCATTGGGAGAAACCACTGTGATACTCATTTTTGTTGAAAAGATTATGGAATTTGACAAGCTACCTTATCACTCAGTCTTCCTGAATAGTTATAAAAAGCTTTAACTGGTAGTTAATATAAATATATGGTTGAGAATTCTCAGGCACTAATCATTTTGAAATAACTGTACTGAAGTTTTACCTACTGTACATTCTGTAGGTCAAATTCGTGCTTGATGTCTAGATCATTATAAGTGTTTAATACACAATAGCTCCTCAAATCCCATCCTGGATTCTAAAGGAATATGCTAGTATCATCACTGCTGTTAACAGACACAAAAGGGAAATGTGAGTAGATGCAGGTGAGAAGAATCATTGTCATTAAAATGTATAATATTTTTGACAAGATAAATAGAGGTAAAGCCCTATAAATGAAATGAAATAATAAATGATGAAAAGAAAGATACAGTAAACAATCACTGTATAAATGGTTAAAACAATGGCAACAAAATCAGAGGAGTTTAAAATAAACTAAGCAGTTGATAGCATTGAGCACATTGCTTAAGCTCCTTAAGCCTCATTTTTCTCAATTATATAATTGTGAAATAATTTCCTAATTCAGAAATATGGGGAATACATGAGGTAGTATGAAATACCCTAGTGTCATATGTTGTTATTGCTCTGCATTTTTTTAAACTTTTTTACTGTGTTTTTGAGCAGCTTAGCAACTACTATAATTGTCCCGCACATATATACAACAAATTCAAATTAAGAAACAAGTAAGAAAAGGAAAAAAAAAAGAAAAAGATAAAAACATATTTTTAATGAAGGTGATGAAATAAATTTCAATTTTTTCAATCTATTAGTGAAGAAAAGATTCTGATGTTCGACTATTTTGCGACCATTCCTAACACTAATTCCTGTTCTGATTTTTCTATTACCATAAAAATATTGTGAAATTATCACTTTATTTCTTTGATAGATTCAATATAAATTGTGCAAACCCTTTTTGCATGCTGTAGCCTAGTAGCAACAGGTTTCCTAATGTTAAATTACAGTTTCTAAGTTCAAATTTTCTCCTAGTTGTATCAGAACATGCTAGGTTGTAAACTTTCCTCAGTTGACACAGATGAATCGAGTGTATTTTAAGAAGGCAGGCTGATTATAACATATGAAATTCATCTTATTGTTGACTGGAAACATAAATGGATATATTCCTTGATCAGAATATTAAGGAAGATACATGAACCCTAGAAAGTGACTCAGTGAATTCATTGCTAAACTGAAATTTTCATTAACTTATCTCTACTATTCTCAGCTGGAATACGGCTTGTGTATAAACTAAAGTGTGCTAAAATAGTTTCATGGTAATCAATTTATCTTATGCTGCAAGGGAATTTATGGTCCTAAGAATGAAATTAGATGGAATAAATGCCAATATCACACAACCACCCTAAAACATGATTAGTAGAACACTATCCAAACCAAGCTCACCATGTAATTTATTGACCATCAATTCTGAGTTTTCTTCATATTATATTTAGGCTGCATCAGGAAGAATTCCCCACGATATTCATTCTGCTAATTCTTCTCCATTACCTAAATATGAAGTAAATGCAGAGAATTACAGTAACTGAAACACAAGCACGTTTATTGTCAAAATTATTTGGAAATCTCAAAGTGTCTTAGGAACTTCTAGATATTTGCCAGGGGAGTGGACTTTACATATCCACTAAACCCATTAGGGCAGCAAGGATATGTGGATCCTTATTCAATGGAGAAGCAAGCTGGGAGTTTTGAATGCAGGTTTACCATCTGCACATTAGCTCAAACTAAAATTTAATCAAAAAGATTTTGAAAGACCCACAGATGCTAGCACATGTATTTATGTCCTAGGAATCATTTATTTATAGCCTAAAAGTATTCTGATTCAGAAGAGCAGAATGTAAGCTTTTGTGACACTGTAGAATCTAATAGATCTTTGAAAATTCTTAGGAATTATTTTCCCAGAGACATATCAAACCAGTTTCTTACTAAGTGACACTAAGTCACTGTCCATTGTAATGTCCCTTGTGGCTCTGGGCATATACTTTAAAATTTTTATTTGGTCTGGCTCAGGCACTGATTTTCTGGAGGCCCCAAAATGCTACATTCAGACCCAGAGCAGGTCAGAAGACTTTCCAGCTCTGTGCAAAGACAGCTTTCTGAAGAAAGTACGAAAGGTAATGTAGCCTGGATTGATATTGGGTTAGGTGCCAGAAATGTATGACACAAGGAAGGAAAAAGAGAACTAAAGACAGACATCACAATCCAGATATGGTTCATTAGCAAGACTAACCTAGATATGTAGAACTAGATAGATAAATAAAATCAGTGACTTATGAGATCAAGGATCGGGCCTAGTTATTTGTTTATCCAGAAACTAACATTTCTGGAACAGATGGTTGTGGAATTCAAGAGGGGAGGTAATAAAAGAAAAAAAGGAATAAAAATTTCCCTTCATATGCATATCTGGGTCAAAGGGTATATCATTATGTGAGATTCTATGTCCTCCATTCAGTGACATAAATGAGTATTTCTAAGGTTAATGCTTGCTTTCAGGCTTTGAATGTTAAGGAACCCTGATTAACTGAAGGATTCTAGCACTTTCAATGGAGGATATAAGAAACCAGTGTTTTGTCACCCACTTCAACACAGTGTCTTTAATGAAGATCACCAGTATTAAACCCATGAAAGAAGAAAGCTTTTCATACCTCTAACCATCCTCCCTATTCAAACACACACTTAAACAAGCCCTATAAATCAAAAGTAGTTAGCTCTACATACCTCTAAACATACTGTCTTCTCAAACACACACCTGGATACACCCTAGAAATGTATACAGGTACCTCATGCACCCTGTGGTAAAAGATTCAAGCTTCAATTCATTTCTTGTCATCTCAGCTTTTGTTGCCTCAAAAATTTTAATTCTGATGTGGTAAAATTTACCTTTTTAAATGTGTTATGATTTTGATATTATATTAATGACTTATTGTCTAATCCAAGATCAGAAATATTTTCACCCCTGTTTTATTCTAAGCATTGTGTACATTTACATTAATGTTCAGGTCTAAGATCCATTTTGAATTAATTTTGTGCAATGAGTGAGATATAGGTTGGTGTCCAATCTTTCGTATATGTGGATATCCAATTGTTTTATCACCATTTGTTGAAAAGACTATCTTTTCTCCACTGATTTCCTACACACCTTTGCTGAGATTTAGTTGAAGATATATGTGCCAACCTATACTACACTTTCTAGTCTTTTCCATTGACAACTTAACCATCTTAATGAAAAACCCAGGCCATAGCTTTATAAAATATGTTGCTATCATGTAATGTAA
>JAQZBX010043438.1:0-21675 GCA_029593785.1 Cabassous unicinctus | reverse complement strand
GTGTGTGGGGAGGGTGGAGCACGAATGGGAGAAGCAGCCAGAGTCCCAGCCATTGTGTTGTCTCTCTTGTCTGAAAAGAGAATGCATTCCCATTCTGGGCCCCACTGGTCCCGGGGGTGGAGACTATTAATAAACTCTGTGCCTCTGAGGAAGTCTGCTTTGGACTGAAGCAGGCTCAACTAGCAGGTGGAAAGGCTCTAAGGCAATAAATTTGGGATGTCAGGAAAGGCAAAGGTGGGGCTGGCCAAAGATGGAGAGCCAGAGATAGCCTGCTCCTTCTAAGTGTGTGAGGGATTGACCTCCTGGTCCCCCTTCTTCTGTTCATTCCCTGCTTCCTTTGGTATTCTTATCCCAGCTAACAGCTAGACTCCACAGGGGTGAGAGCACTCTTTAAAGGCAAAAGCAAAGACCTCATTAAATTGAGGAATCCAGAGAATTGAATGAATAGAAATGAAACACTTTCTGCTACCCCTCAGGAGGCCCCAGCAGAATAGCACTTCTCAGTGGAAAGTATTAGCACTGAGGTAATTCCTTAATGGACTACATTTCTCCAGTGTTCTCAAAGACCCAGAGTCACTGATGGAGGTGGGAGGGGGGAGAAGGTACCCCTGCCCACTCTGCCCCCATGATTTAGCCTCAGGCATACAGTCCCAGGGCTGTGATGAAACACCGGATCCTACAGGAGACTGTAGCTTCAAACCCATCCTCCAATCTCTCACAGCATCTTGTAGAATTATATGGAATCCTTAAGGTGGGCCTGTCTTTTTCAGGAAAAGTGAGAAATAGTTCAAATGTAAATGATTTCTTTTGTTCTGATATCCTGGGAATTCTAAATGAGGGGAAATTTTTTTCTTGGGCCAAAACTGAAGAAAATGAGCTCTTATGTAACCTGGTTATCAGGCCACATCAACCCTATGGCATCAGTGAAGGCAGCTCAGTGGAGTAGAAAGCAATAAGATTTAGAGTCAGATTTCTGGGTTTGAATCCTGGTTTTGTTGCTCATTCACTCTATGATCTGATATAAATCCTTTGGCTTGCCTAGCGTTTAGCTTTGTTTTGTAAACGGGCGGTAATAAATACCTATCTTTAGGGAAGGCTGTGAAGATGAAATGAAATGAAATATGTGAATGAAGTGAACTATTTACTCCAGTGAAAAGCAGAAATTAACATATGCCTGTGGCATTCTAGGTAATCTGGGAGACAGACTTAATAATAATAAAAAATTAATTAACTATTCTGAGTCTTTGTTTTCTCATATGTAAAATGGGCATAATAAGATTATTTTACCGACAAAGTCATTAAGAAGATTAAATGAGTTCATGTACGCAAAGATAGGAACAATTAATTTGCTCAAGCAACACATCTTGTAATAGGCAGAGTTGCAACTTGAACCAACCATATGCCCAGGCACATTGCCTCCCAGCTTAACAAAGAAGCCAGTTGCCCCAAGGTTTTCCATGCTTGCTTGGTGGAATAGAAGAATGCTACCGCTGCACATGGAAAAAATGGTTCACATCTCCAAAATTCTCAGTGTCCATAAGGAATTCACCTACTTAATGTTTGGCATATATTTTTTGTTAAATATATCTGTGATAGACTTTTAAGATGCCCTCCAACGACTTCCATCTCCTGATATTCATGAGCTTCCATAATCTTTCTCTTAGAGTATGAGCTGGACCTAGTGTTTCACTTCTAATAAATAGAATACAGCATAAGTTATAGGATGCCACTGTGTTAGTTATCTATGGCTGCATAACAAATTGCTACAAATGTAACAGCTTAAAATAACACAGATTTATTATATCACAGCTTACATAGCCAGGAGTCTGGGTAAGGGTTGGTTGGGTCCTCTGTCCAAAGTGATACAAGACTGAAATCAAGATGTCAGCCAGGCTGAGTTCTTGTCTGGAGAGTCTGGGGAAAAGTCTGCTCCCAAGAACAGTCTTGTTGGCAGAAGTTATTTCCTGTGTGTAGGAATGAGGTTCATATTTCCTTGCTGGCTGTTAGCTGGGGGCCACCCTCAGCAGCCAGAGGTCACCTACACTCCTTGATTTTCATTTTATAACTATTTAGACACATGGTATGTTGGCCTCCATTTTTACACTTGCCCTAGAACTCCTCCATCTTCCAGCCAGTAACAGCATGCTGAGTTCTTCTCTGCTTTGAATCTGACTTCTTTCTCTGACCTGGAGACCCAGACTCATTAAATAATTAAATATATTTGTGGCCGTAGATTTCTTAAGGGCTCATATAGCAGAGTTTCCATATGCACCCCCACCTCAGTTTCCCTATTATTAACACTTTGCTTTAGTGTGGTGCCATTGTTACAACTGATGAAACGTTATGATGATTATACTATGAACTATGAAATATAGCCCATAGCTTACATTAGGGTTCCCTATGTGTATGGTACAGTTCTATGTTTGTTTGTTTTTTTTAATTTTTATTCTAGTTACATTTATATAACCTAAAATTTCCCCTTTTAACCACATTCAAATATACAATTCAATCATGTTAGTTACACTTACAATGTTGTGCCACCATCACCACCACCCATTACCAAACTTTTCCATCACCCCAAACAGAAAACCTCTACCAATTAAGCACTAATTCCCTATTCCTTACTAGCGCCCTGGCCCCTGGTAACTTATATTCTAGTTTTTGTCTCTACGAATTTGCATATTCTAATTATTTCATATCAGTGAGTTGTTATAATATTTGTTTTTTTGTGTCTGGCTATAACATACATCAGAACTTCATTCCTTTTTGTGGCTGAATAATAGTCCATTGTATGCATATACCACATTTTGTTTATCCATTTATCTGTTGATGGACATTTGGGTTGCATCTGTCTTTTGGTAATTATGATTCATATCACCATAAACATGTGTGCGAATATCTGTCTGAGTACCTACTTTCAATTCTTTTGAGTATATACTTAGAAGTGGGACTGCTGGGTCATATGGTAATTCTATACTTAGCTTTCTGAGGAACTGCCAAACTCTTTTTCCATTGAGGCGGCACCATTTTACATTCCCACCAACAATGAATGAGTGTTCCTAATGCTCCCAATACTCTCCAATACTTATTTTCCATTTAAAAAAAAATAGCCATTTTAGTGGTGTGAAATGGTATAGCAGTGTGGCTTAAATTTACATTTCACAAATATCTACTGATGTTATGTATCTTTTCATTTGCTTAGAGGCCATTTATATATCTTCTTTGAAGAAATGCTTATTCAAGCCTTTTGCCCATTTTTAAATTGGGTTCTTTCTCTTTCTGTTGTTATGAAAAATCTTTTTTATCATATAATATAGTATAATCATGGGAATGATATGTCATCATAGTCACAAACCCAGAATTATACAGGGTGTGAACAGCAGGGGAATTCTACCTACTACAGTCACTTCCAAGATTAGGTTAAAAAAGACTGTGACTTCCATCTTGCTCATACTTTTCCTCTCTCTGGCTTTTCTCGTTTGCTTGCCCTGATGAAGCAAGTTGCCATGTTGTCAGTTATCCTGTGGAGGCTCCCATGTGGTACAGAACTAATAGTGTCCTTTGGCCAACAGTCCATGAAGGACCGAGGCCCTCAGCCCAATAACCCACAAGTAACTGAATTCTGCCTATAACTAAATGAGTGAGCTTGGAAGCAGATCCCTCTCCAGGAGAGGCTTAAGGTAACTTTAGCCTCAGCTGTCACTTACTTCTTATGAAAGAACCAGAAGCAGAAAACTATTTAAGTCTCATCCTGATTCCTGACCCACAGAAACTATAAGATAATAAATGTTATTGTTTTAAGCCACTAAGTTTGGAGACAATTTGTTATGCCACAGGTTATATCTAATACAACATCTCTTAACAAAATCAATATAAGTGTATTTGAACTGTATGTCAGTTAGGTTTTTGAATGAGAAAAGAAGAGTGATATATCACCCAATAATATTCCTTAAAACACAATTCATATGATATAAATCATGAGTATAACTCTGAGTATATGTTAGGGATTTGTGATATAATGGGGGCAAGGAGGTTTCTTTGAGAGTAGATTTCCCTGCTCACTTGATGTGTGATAGTTCTGTTTAAGCAAGGTAGTAAATATTTTATCTGTCCCATGAGCTTACAAAGGGCCAAATAGAAAGCATCCATAACTTTTTAGTCTTTAAATGGCATAATTCACCAATATTTAGCAATTGGTGACTTAGGACCATCTGGCATCATGTGGCTGTACCCAGCCTTAGCATCCTCATGTTTGCAAAACATACACCATGAAACAACTTTTCCTGATAGAAAATAAAATTGACTAGATTTAGTTCCTTTCACAAAAGATAAGGATGCTGTCATTGAGCCTACCTCTAACATTTGCAAGGCCTAAGGCAAGAGCAATAATGTAGGCTTGTATACCATATTTCTAAATAGTTACAAAGTGAAAATCAACATTATTAACTGTTATATAAAATAAGTTCTAGCCTCCTTCCTTGATGATATACCTTCATAACAACCAAGAAGGCCAGGTTTACATGTAGAAATCTCAGACTCAGAATTCCATTCATGGGGGAAACTAACGCTCTGTCTTGACCGACTTCCAGCTCTATCCTAAACCACAAGAGCATTGTGTACAGACATGTGGATATACTAGCCTGCAGGTCCTCTGTTCATACACCCTCTCAAACAGCAGCTCCTTGACCAGCTCTTAAGCCTAGGAAGGCACATGCTAGCATAATCCACCCACTGGAAGACAGACACAGAAAGAGACCTGAAAGTGGGCATGGGACCATTTAGACAGGGAATGGCAGGATTCTGGTGAGCAAATTATGGTCTAGAAGGGAGGTACAGTCTCCATGTATATAAGTCCCTTTGGTATTACAACTGTTCATCCTGTGGGGGTGTAGGGTACAGGGGTGGGAATGGTACACAGCCAGAGGAGAATGAGAGAAGGGGCCCTCTAAAGCATGGGGATCCTTAAGCCCAGAACCGTTTTCTTAATGCCAGAAGCAGACTGATCTGCATGGTAGGAGGGAAATGAAAGGGCCATTAGTTGGGATTTGATGGAGCCACTGAGCTGGTTGGATTGGGAAATGAGAGAAAGCCTAGTCATCTGGCTACCCAAAGTTTACACTTTCCATGAAGTAACAATAGAAATGGAGACAGGGACGGCTGTCATAGAGAGGACTCCAATTCTGGGTCGGGGACAGCCTCAGCCACCAGTCAGGGGCTGGCAAGAAGGAGGCACTCTTCTCAACCCAGAGATTAAAGGAGTCCAACAAAATGGATGAACTTCCTGTTACCAGGACAGAGTCACCATGTCAAAATCAGACTATCAGCAAATATAATTTGATATTAGTGCCCAGTTTCCCATATTTTTTAACCTAAATTAATATCATGACTCACCCAGCTTGCCCACTCTGGAAACCTTCAAAGTGCCCAGCAAAATAGCATTTTCCCATGAAAGCTTTCCAAACCTTTCAGCCAGGAAAAAAATATACTACCCCCTCTATCATGCTCTCTAAATATATCATTTCTACCTGGGAGGTAGCAGTTACAACAAAAGAGGCAATGCAACTGAGAACTCAAGTATGTGACCATTTGAATCACAAAGATCTGTATTCAAATCACAGCTCTACCATAGTTTTCTGAACCTCTCTCAGCATCTGTGTCCTCATATTTAAAGCAGAGAAGACAATAGTACCTACCTACATCATAGATTTTCGTGAGAATTAAATGAGATAATATGCATACAGAGCTTAATAAGATGTCTGGAATGTACTAAGAGCTCAATAAACATCAGCTATTATTGCATTTGAGTTAGCTGCTCACATAACTGTCTTCTATCCTAAATTATTATCTCCTTAATGCTAATGACAGTATCTTGTATCTCTAAATATGTCACAGTGCTTGGTACATTTCCTCATTCAAAAAGAAAACCATTCATTTAAAGGCCATGATGGCCAAACACTGTGCAAAGCCAACAATAAGCTATAGTTAAAATAGATTTATTGAACAAAATAAAGAAGTCAAGAGTCTGTTACTTATAATTAAGAATTTCTCAACTGTTCATTATGCCTATATAAAACATCATAACTAATCTTGAAACCTTTTTTCTGTCTCTTTTGATACCTTAGGGAAAGGAAAGAATATTTTCTTTGCTTTCAAACAAGCTGACATATTGGGAGGTAAGATTCAGCCATGCACTTATAAGCCTCCAGTTTCTCTGACCCCACGTGGGGAAAACTATTTGACAGTTATCAGTTGTTCGGTTGTTTTATTAACAAAATACCTCAGATACAGATTCCCAGTGAGTGTAAAGCCATATCTTCTCAAGAAGCAGTAGGCGAAGAGAACATATTTATAAAAGAACCACAATACATATTCACCACATTGCTTCCAGCAGTGTTACCTGTGTGGAAGGTATCTCTACTGATTATCAATAGACCACAACCAGAATTGATTTCCACACTGAATGCAGAGGGTTGAAAAATAAAAACTAGAAAGAGAAATACAGTAGGTTGTTACCTGCCTCCTCATTTTGATTTGGCTAGAATCCCTCTTTCACTAGACTGTGCTGATTTCACCATTAGATCCCAGGTCCCTAGAATGATAATGATGCCTGCCATGGAGTAAGAACTTGCTAAGTATTTGTCGAATGAATGAATGAATGTATGAATGAATCCTGCCCAGGCCATTTTTATTACACATGGCACCTTTACTGACACTGGATTTGTAGTGATATGATCTGTTCAGAGTTTTCTTGAACTTTGTTCTAATGAATTTTGAAAAGCATGATATTTTTAGAATCTGAACTCCAAATTTTTAAAACAATAAACAGAGAACAGCAGCTTCTATAGCTAGATGAGAGGGTGACATATCTGAGCTAGCCTGCAGATACTGTGGAGTATTAATTTCCTGTGCTTGGTTCACCCTGTTGGCAAGAGGTTTCTGCTTGAATGTTATGGAAAGCACATGCATTGAATATTGCTCCTTTAGTTTCTGGGATGTGTGGAGTTGCATACCCGCTGACCTGGGGGGTTTTCTTATGGAACAACTCCTTGGTACTCCTCCCCATCGGGGACCTAAGATGGCAAGAGAAAGATTACAAGTAACAAAAATCTAAAAAATAACCAGGGATGGAAGGAATTAGATAAGAATGTATTCGAAGGATTGAATTATAAGGTTTTAACAGGGGAAGGGGGAGGAGCAACCTGCCTCACATCAGGGAGAAATGAAATTTTCTGAAAAAGAAAAGAGACATGCCATCGATTAGGTGTTGTTTGGGCTGGAGATAAGAGGGAGAAATTCAGGTAGAGGTAAATGTAAGAGCAATTAGTAAAGGGGCAACTTCTGGTTGCCCAAGGGATCTACAAAGATGGCATATAACGTGGGTGAGAATGAAACTCACTTCCAGGAAGTTCACCCTCTACTAAGCTCCCACTCCCAACTTGGGGTATTAAAAGTACAAGTTGGGGTGGACTGCAGGAGAAAATAATCTCAAGAAACAGACCAGTTTAGGAGGATGTAAAGCTCACTGAAATTGATGTATAAACTGCCTTTGGGTTGATCTCATTGTCAATACTGCTTGAGTTTGAACTGGTTTTCTACTGTGCAGCAAGTAGAGAGAGTAAAGGTAGTTCACTCCCAAGAGTTGACTGAATTTAAACTTGAACCACCCAGGGACCAGCAGGAATAAATATTAAAAAAGGCTTTAAAAATACAGTGAAATAAGCAGTGTGGCATATCAGATCAACTAAACATAAAGGATAGCTCAGATTATACACCATTATATTTGAAATTTTAATATATGACAAGGAAGGCAAAAATCAGTCTACTGCATAAATTATATTGGAATAATTGGTTAGCCCTGTGGAAACATCCTTCAGTGGTATACACCAAAAAAGAAAAAAAAATTCCAGATAGATGAAAGAATTCACTTTTAAATCAAAGCATAAAAGCAGCTATAAGAAAACAGAAAAGAATATTTATCAAGCTTCTGGAAAAAGGATTGTCTAGATTTAGAGAAGATTAAAAAATCACAAAGGAAAAGATGGGCAGATGTGATTACATGTAATTTAAATCTTCTGCACATAAAAAGCATAATCAAACTTAAAAGGAGACAACAAACAAGGAGACACATTTGAGGCAAATATAACAAAAAAGAATGATGTACTTCTATATCTGCATTAATACAAATCCTTAAAAAACAAAGAAGCCAATAGATGAGTGGGAAAATGACACAAACAGACATTTCCCCAAAGAGGAAATGCTACTGTTTAACAAACATGGAAAAATGTTCAATATCACTACTAATCAAAGTCATGCAAAGAAAAACAACATTTCATGCTTTTCAAATGAGCCAGTCTTTTAAAATGGTAATAAGTATATTAACAAATGTGGAGGGAATGGGTATTTCTTACATTGCAGATCAGAATGTAAATTGGCACAGCCTTTTAAGAGAGTAATTTGTAAATGTGCATTGAATGTCTTAAAATGGTCAGGAACTTTGGGCCAGTAATTACACCTTGAAGTGCGTAACTTAGTGAAATATCCCAAAGCACTGGAGGTGAGTTAGGGTCCTAAAGGGTGTGAATTTATGCCACAAGATCAAGTTATACTGAAATAAAAATTTTTAAATGTAAATGTTTGGTTAAATAATCCATGCCATAATCCTTGCATGGAACGTTATGGAGTCATAAAATATAATGTTCACAAAGACTGTGTATAATGTGGAAAATGCTTATGATATAATAGTAACTGGAAAATAAAACAAGATAAAAATTGCATATAGAGAATGGATATAATTTTGTAAAAATACAAAACAAAACTATGCATAAAAAAGCCCTGAAGAAAAGACATTAAAATGTAAATAGCAGCTATGCATGGATGGTAAAACTATGGATGATTTTTTATTCTCTTTCCTGCTTTTCAGGAGTTTTCTATTTTTTCAATATTGTGAAAAATGCACCTATTAACATTCAATGTTTCTATTCCTTTTGACATCTTGGTCCATTATGAATGTCAAAAATTTGCTTCAGACAATGAGCACCTGAGTTGTAAGGATAGTCAGGTGCAGCAAGGATGAGTGACACCTGAGAAATAAGCAAGTAAAGTTTATTAGTATTCACGTGTCCTAGAACAGAGAGGAGTGGCATGCCTTGCAGGGTAGCAAGGGGAAACACTTTAGGAGCTTAGGCTCAACCAAGCAAGAAGGGAGCAAAAGGTTACAGTGGACCTGGGGACTCTACCATTATAGTTTTATAGGGTGGAGCTGTAGTGGTTGGTCAAGCAAGAGTGGGGATTGGGGAATTTGTATTTGGTTTTCATGGGGATTGTAAACCCAGATAGGATGATGGGTGGAGAAGGAAAAGCTGTTTATCTCATATAAACAGGTGGCAGGGGTGACCGCTGGGGGACCTAACAATAGGGTCTAAGATGCTCAGGCATTATGACAGTGTTATGTTACTAATGTCAGGGTCAGAGATGCTGAGGCAGCATGGCAGTGTGATAAGCCCCTATTTAATTTAAATTCACTACAGCAATTTTGGAGGATTTTAGAATGTAGTTCACATATGAGGTGATATCCAATAAGATACCTAAAATAAAATCTCTAAAATTGAGATACATGCATAATGCTGTTTGTAAAGTGATGCTCAATTAATAGTTATAGAATGAGTTAGTGAATGAATGAATGTTAATAAGTTAATATTAATTAATACTTATGTAGCACTTATCATGTGCCTGGCATTGTTCTACTACATACAAACATACACACACACACACACACACACACACACACACACTTATTTAATCTTTCCAACACCTAGGATAGGTATTGTTAATTTCTCCATTTTATAAATAAGGAAACTGAGGTGCAAAGAATTCCAGTAAATTGACCAAGTCCACAAAATGGCAGAGCCAGAATTCAGAATTCAGAATTCAAACCCAGGTACTAGCCTCTGCATACAATGCTCTTCCTACTCCTTGAACGAGCACATTTCACAGCTCAACAGCATAGATAGTGGTGACCAGGTTTGTGGAATTTAGGTCGCTTAACACAGTTGGCAGAACTGGTGGCAAGTGTATCTTTAGACAGCCCTAACTTTGCTCTAATCTTCACTAAAGCAAGGGTTGCAAATGACAGTAATTGGTAAATATTTTACTTACCCCAAAATTGTCAGAAGCATGGGTACCTATCTGCTCATTCAGGTCCCTCTCTGCTTTATTCCAGGGCCACATGAAGGAGCCTCTCAGCCCATAAACTCCAGGGAGAGGCTTGCTGATACCATAACCTCCAGAATTCTTCAAACCTCAATTGGGTTCACTCACATTCTAGGATGAGGTCCCTCAAACTGCACTGTTTCACTGCACTATTGTTATACAGTAAAACGTGGGCTCACTACCCACCTCATAGGGTTGCTATGAGGACTAACATAAAATATACTTAGAACTATACCTGGCACATAATAAGGATTCATTATTATTTACCTATTTTTTACTATTATTGCAATGATTATTACTGTAAGGGCCCTCTTATCTGACATAATTGGGGCCCATATTAGATAGATTAATTGAAAGGGCCAGTAAAAATTATAAAAAGAAAAAACCCATATATGCCTGCCTTTCCATTTTATTTGATCTTAACCAGAAAATATATATTCAATCATCAATAGTTTTATGTAGGCTCAAAAGCCTTTTCTATGCATGTGGTGCCACTGACGGGAACTTCCATCTTTTGATATAAATCTTCTGACATATGGCATCATCTATGATTTCCAGTTTGGGTTACCTTAAAGTAGAGTGGGAACCTAAAGACATTTGCAAAACAATTTGAATGCAAAATCTTATAGAACCACAGGATCTTTTTTTTCTGTGCAATTTTCCTATAAACCTAAGATTGTTCTAAAAATAAAACTTGTTATTTAAAAAATCTTATAAAACTGGAATATATTTTCATTTGCAGTGTCTTATTGTCTTGTTACCCATAATCCAAAAGGAACTTGTTTTAGTCACTTGCCTTTATCTGAACATTCAAGTTGGTTCCAAGATACAATAATTCTTCTTTTTGTTTGCATTCTTATTTGTTGGTTTGTATAATATTTAATGAAATTATTTAATTTCAAAACAAACAATTACAACTGGCCTAATATTTGGTAAACTAATATAATGCCTCTTACTAAGCATTTCTCCCAAGTAGTTGGGAGAAATGTATGGAACATACAGGTGGTGGCCCGCCAGCCAGAAAGGCTCATTATGTTTGGACATTGATCACTATTTTTACGGAAGGAATGGAGAGTGTCAGGAATCTTCAGGAAAAGATTAAGTCGAGGTCATCTGAGAGAATCTTCTGTATTTCTCATAGTGTGATATAATTTTCAATCTTCACCACTAAACTATGAGTTCCTTGAAGGCATAGAACAAATCTTTTTCTTCATGTCCCCAGGGCTTAGCAAATTGCATGATGCTCTGAAGAAGCTCAGTAATATTTGCTAACTTGAGCCCATAGCCAACTGAGAACCCGGAGTCCTTTGGAGAATAGTCATCTCCCAGCTGTTAACAAATTTTCTTCATATGTAGAGGGATCCATCTTTATTGTTAGAAACAGGTTGAGCAGACTTTTTTAATCAAAACTGTACATTTGTTTTGGACACATATACATGCACACACTCTTTTGCCTTTATGTTTCTCAAGATTCCTATAATCTATATCTACAAAAGCTGAAGGAAACCAGTGCATAAGAAATCAACCAGAGTTAGATGCACATCAGGAAATTTTTTTATGCAAATTTGAGAGCTTACCAAAGTTGGATGCAAATCATCGTGAATATAAACCTATTCCCCTATTGCTGGGCTCTGGTATTTACATTTTTTTTCTCAAAAAAAAAAAAAATCTTTTATTGTCTTTCTTCTTTGCTTTGACAAGACCTCCTTTTGATGGTTCTTTTAGTTATACTCCTGTCCTTCAATCCAGAAAAACTAAGGAGAGAGAGAAGACTTAATAGGCAATCCTTTTCCCACCTCCAACCCTATCCTATATCACTGAATATTAGACAAAGAAATGCCTGACAGGTCAAGGTTACTTCTAAGTAAAAGATAGTTTGAGACCTCTGGAAGAAAGGAAATATTCTGCCCAACGCTTCCAGTTTAAAAAACCAACCCAAGAGTAACATTCTAGCCATACACTCAAGTGGAATTTTAGAGATGGAACTTTAGGACACATAGGATAGTTCAGAAATTTTCCAGAAAGACCAACAGTTTTGCATGGCTGCTTCTACACAGCATTCTGCTAAAGCAGAAATTATTTATTTATATGTTTATATATTCGTTACCTGACTCCACACTGCAAAATATAAGTTCCTTCGGGAGAAGGGATCTCTTTCTTTGATTACCTAGTGCCTGGTGCTTTCAAGATATTTGCAGGGAAATAGTGCAAATCCTAGGGCCCAGCAATAAATCGTTAACAGACAAACTGACCCACCTAATCATCTCCCACACCTTAGAAAAGTTAGAAGATAAAGTGTGGTGAGATATATGGCTAGGATATTGAAGGAAGCCCTCTCTGCGGGAGGTAGTGTTTGGGTCGAATTTCAAATAATGAAGAGGAAGCCATGAAATGATCTACAGGAACAAGATTCTAAGCAGTAGGAACAGCAAATGCAAATGCTCCCTGAGAAGGAAACTGCTTAGCATTTTCAAGGAAAGAAGAGAAAAACTGTGCAATTGAGCAGACAGTGAAAGAGTGACAAGTCAAGTGGGTGGAGATGGTCAGAGAGCAGACAGTCCTGGATGGCACACAGCCTTGGGGTGTTGAGATGTTGCTGTGCTTACAGCTCTGGTGAGCAGCCATTGTAGGGTTTTGAGCTGGGTAGAAGTGAGAGGAGGTGTTATTTTTGCTTTAGAAAGAGTAGAGCACTTAATTTGAACTTGCTATCAAGATTCTACCTGACTCCAGTATGGTGCTGGGATATGCCTCAAATTAGTGATCACAGTGTATGCCATAAATGCCACCACAGGGAAGTGACAGAGAAACAATATAGTGTCCTTTCAGAGAGAACTTTCAGTTGCCTTAATTATCAAATGGAGGAAGGGGTGTGCTGAAAGCTTTTGACTTAAAACCTGGAGTCTCCAATCACATGCTTACCCTCACAAAATTTAAATACCAGCATCTTACCACCTCCTGGTTTACCTGGAACTGAGGGGGTTTAGGGACATGGGACTTTCAGTGCTAACTCCTGGAAAGTCTCAGGAAAACAAGGACAAGAGAAGTGAGAGCGATTTTTTAAAAGTTTTAGTTAAAAAATTCTTAAATAGCATTTACTATGTGTCAGGTATTGTACCAAGTGCTTCACATACAGTAAATTACTCAATACTCAAAACATACCAAAGATACCATTATTATCCATATTTTACAAAAGAGTGAACCAAGGCTCAGAGAGATTAAATGACTGGCTAATGTTCTCACAGCTAGAAAGTAGCTGAGCCAGACTTTGGGCACTCTGGCTCACATACTCTTAACCACTTTGTCTGTTTGGAACATTGTTTTGGGGTCCAGTGATTCTCAAGCATCCCTCTGGGCCACTATGGCCATGAATGGGCCACTGTAATATAATTAATCGATAAATCTAAGCAATTCAACCTACATGGGAAGTTTCCCTGATTTATTATCCACATCTGTGGCCAGGGCCTTGATTATAGATGGCAAGAAGCTTCCCAGGAATATCAGATCAGTCTGGCCAGCAAGATTGGGCAGCCTCCCAACAAACTCATAGGGAGGTTAAGAGGCTTAATTAAGATAACTCATGCAAAACATTTAGCACAGAATTTAATGCATAGTAGCCACTCAATAAATGGTCATTAATAATGATGATGATGATGATAATAATAATAATAACCATCCACCCTCTCCTTAACCATCCCCTTTACAGTTAAGTTCTGCATTAGCTTTAAGGTTTTCAGATTTTCCAAGCATGGATTCGAAAGCTAAATGATCTTCTAACTCAACATCTTGAGCAAATCTCAATGGAATAGATTCAAAAGACAAGGTCAGAGAGTCCTCTTGCCCAGGACCAGTGTTTGAAGGAAAAGAGGCTGCCCAGTGCCCATCATGGAAAAACTCTGCAACTGATTCTACTTAGAAAGTGCATGAGGCACAAGAGAGGTAACCTATCCCATCTCCCATTTCATAGATAATACCTTAGAAAGCACCAGTTTATTTACAGCGAACGTTGAGTCTCCAACTCTCTCTGATGTAAGTAAATTTCAAAATACTTTAAATTCAGGATAAAGCAGTGAAATGGGAAAATCTTTACACTCCAATAAGACATCATTACTGGCAAGCATATTGCACTTTCAATATCAGACTGAAAACCACCAATGCATGAAAGGGAATGAGGACATCAGAATGGGCATCGGCCAGCTGGATAGATAGGGTGCTGCTAGGGAAGAAGAGACTCTGGGGCACTCTATACAAAGGACCCCCTCCCTTCTGGCCCAATTAGAGGTTTCCAAAGGTCACACAGACTAAGCCCACATCTCAGATAAGGGGGAGGAGTAGGGAGGGAAGATCCTGTTCACATCTGTGCAATTATCTTAGAGTTTGTTCACTTGTTTCAGTAGAGGATGATAAGGGGGCAGGTTAGGCAGGGGTCATTAGCATTTAGATTGCACAACTAAGAAACTGATGAGTGGAAAGCACTGGTTTCTGTGACACATAAAAGGGGAGATCAAGAGCAGACACCAGAAGGCCCTGAAATTGGCCGATTGCTCTTAAATGGGGGAAGTTTCCAAGTCTGGGCAATAGAAGGGAGGAGAGAAGAAATTAGGGAGGGAGGGAGGGAAGGAGGAAGGAAGGAAGGCAGAAAAGGAGGTAAGGAAGAAGTAAAAAGGAAGGGAAAGAAGGGAGAATAATGAAGGAAATTGGAAGGAAAGGAAGGCAGGGAGGACAAGATGGAGAGAAGGAAGAAGGGAAGAAGAAAGAAAATATTAAGGAAATAAATTGGAAAGAATGATGGAAGGGAGGGAGTGAAAGGTGGGATTTATATTTATTGAGGTTTCCAAGCACTGAATAGACATTTTTCTGTTTAATTCTGTGAGGAGAGGACCTACTGCCTTACTTTGTGAATAAAGAAACTGAAAGTCAGAGAAGTTCAAATTCTTTATGGTCATATGGCTTACTCAAATTCCAATGCTCTTTCAACCTCAATGTGCCACTAGTTCTTCCCCAGTTTTCCCTGAGCCAAATGTTCAAGAAGGCCTGCATGTTCATGGTCATTAATAGTAACAGAAATGCCTATCATTCACTATTTTTCTGGTCTATGTCAGACACTGTGCTAGGCACTTTAAAACAGTGTCACATATAATCCTTATACCACTATCCCCATCTTACAGATGAAGAGACAGAATCTCAGAAAGCCTGAAGTCACACAGCTACTTTGCAGGAGAGCTGGGATTCTTACTCAGAACTGTCTTAATTTAGACTTGTTGACATTGGTTCTAGTCCCAGCTTTGCTATTAGCTTGAGGGGTGACCAAAGGGCAGCCCCCTTTATTAGCCTGCAATGGACAGAATAATGCCCCCACAAAGATGTCCAGGTCCAAATCCCTGGGACCTGTGATTGCATCACCTTACATAACAAAAGGAGCTTGGCAGGTGTGATTAAGTTGAGGAACTTGAGATGGGAAGATTTTCCTGGATTAACTGGTTGGATCAATGTAATTGCAAGGTCTCTTATAAGGAAAAGAGGAAAGCAGGAGGATCAGAGTCAGAGAGCAATTTGAAGATGCCATGCTGCTGACTTTGAAGAGAGAAGAAGGACCAAGGACCACAAGGACC
This sequence comes from Cabassous unicinctus, assembly GCA_029593785.1. Taxonomy (NCBI): domain Eukaryota; kingdom Metazoa; phylum Chordata; class Mammalia; order Cingulata; family Chlamyphoridae; genus Cabassous; species Cabassous unicinctus. The sequence continues at coordinate 5,857 of JAQZBX010043438.1, read as the reverse complement.
ACAGCAGTCTCTAGAAGCTGGAAAAGACAAGGAATGTATTCTCCTCCAAAGCCTCCAGAAGGAATGCAGCCCTGCTGATACCTTGACTTTAGCCCATTGAGAACCATTTTGGACTTCTGGCCTCCAGAACTGTAAAATCATACATTTGTGTTGTTTTTAAGCCACTAAGTTTGTGGTAATTTGTTACAGCAGCAGTAGGAAACTATATGAACCTTAATTTTGTTATCTGTTACATAATCTTGGCACTGTCTATTCCATGAGTCTTTGGTAAGGATGAGGTGTCTTGTGTCTTTATGCTGACCCTGAATGTCACTCCTGCTAGGACATGGACTATGATGACCCTGCATGGACTATGGTGCTCACACCTGCTTTGCCCTCTCTGAGAAGAGATTTCATCCAGGCTTTCCACATCTCAACTTACATTCTTTCTGTTCTACTTTTTCCAGAAAGCAGCCAGATAGTCCAATGGACTCAATGAAGAATGAAGCCAAACACAAATTAAAGCAGAACCCAAAGATGGAAAGAGACTAACTCTTGATGGCATTCTTTGAGCCCTGAATACAGCTATGTCTGAGGCCAATGTAGCCCTGAACTTTTCTGGAAGACAGACCAAGAAATTCTCTCTACTGTCATATATAAACAAAATAATTTAGGGGCACCTATTATTTATAAGGCCCTGTAACCATAACCTTTTCCATGACAATCCTATAAGGTAGTGTTTTGGTTTCCCAGCTGCTAAAACAAATACCATACAATGGGTTGGCTTAACAACAGGAATTTATTGGCTCATGATTTCAGAGGCTAGAAGGCTTGCTTCCTCCCAAGGTTGGTATCTTCTGGTTGCCCAGAAAGTTTTAGGTTTCCTTAGCTTTTCTGTTGCATGACAATGCACATAGCAGCATCTTCTCCTTTCTTTTCTAGGTTCCGTTGACTTCCAACTTCTGGCTGCTACACATGGCTTCTCCTTCCATGTCCAATTTCCTTTACTTATATGGACCTCAGCCATATTGGATTGAGGTCCACACTCACTCAGTTTGTGCACAATTGAATAACATCTTCAGAGGTCCTATTTAAAAACAGGTGCATATCTGTAGACAGGACCAGGAGTTAGGACCTAAACATGCCTTTTGTGGGGGACAAGATAGAATCTCCAACAGGTAGGATTACTTCTTGTAATAAATAAGAAAACTAAGGCACAAATTAGTTAGTTAACTTGCCCAAAGTTTGATAGCTTGTAAGTAACAGTAGAATTCAAACCCAAGTTTGAGTCCAAAGTCTTTACTCTTTCTCCAGGCTCAATTTTTAACTTTCATTTAACTTGAACATAACTTGGGGGGCCATAAAGCCAAACTGAAAATGCCTTTTCTCTCAGGTCTTTACTCTTGCACTAAAAATAATAGATCACAGTTGTTGTTAAGTCCTGTGATGGAACCTTTTAAAATCTCTCCTGAAAATCTTATTAAGTTTTCTGTTCAAAATGTAATGCATGGTAGTAAAAAGATACAAGCTCTTTGTGAAACAGTTTATATCAGAAAACATTTTGTTAAAGCTTTTGGCTGCCAGGTATTTACCCAAGGAGTCATTTTACTTAAATTCAAATAACACTTAGAACACTTAACAGCTGGCAATTTCTCTTAGGAAAGGATTTTTTGTTTGTTTGTTTGTTTACTATGTAAGAGAGATTGAAAGATGCATCTAGAATATGTAGGACTCTTGAGAATCAACATACAACCCATAACTTCCTTTCCCTAACTGGCCCCCCACCCCCCGCCATCTTCTAAAGTAGTTTCTGTATTTGTCTGCTCAGTGCAGCTGGAGATAGGTGTTGTTGATCTGTTAATTTGGGCTTTGAGAAAGGGGTCTTTTGTTCTGTTGATCTGATCTGAATATCACAAACTCAAGTGCCTACAGTAGTATGTAAATGAGTAAACAGACAGGTTGGTGTTCTTTTTTCAAAGACCTTTAATCTTTTTTCATCTTTACACTTGGAAAATTGTTGTTTGCTTAGAGAATAAAATATGGTCTCATGAAACATGCAGTCTCTTCTCTCTACTTCTCATTTTTCCATCTTTAACAGGGGCCTGGAAACAAGCATGACAGAGGATGGCACCAAGCCTTGCTGATGGGAAGACAAGGGGGAGAGAATGGTAGGCATGAGAAAGACTGGAGGATGTGAGTTCTTTTTATGAGTTGGCCAGGGAGGTAGGCACCCTGTTTTAGATTCCTAGGCTGCTCAGGCAAATACCATGCAATGGATCAGCTTAATGGGAATTTATTACCTTACGTATTTGAGACTAAATGAAAGTCCAAATCAAGGCATCAAGGTGATGCTTTCTCTCCAAAGGCTGGTGTTCTGGGGTTGGCTACTAACTATCTTGGCTCCTCTGTCACAAGGCAAAGCACATGGCAGTGTCTCCTAGTCTCTCCCTTCTTTTCTGGGTTCTGTCAATGTCCAGTCTCTTGTTTCCTGTGGCTCTCTTGTTTCCTGTGGCTTTCTGTGCATGTCTGGATTTCACTCCACGAATAAAGGACTCCAGTAATAGGATTAAGACCATCCTGATTGAGGTGGGTCATACCTTAACTGAAGTATCTGCATCAAAAGGTCCTACTTACAATGGGTTCACATCCACAAGAATGGATTAAATTTAAGACCACGTTTTTCTGGGATACATACAGTTTCAAATCACCACATCATTATTACTAATTCTTCTGGAAGTCAGGCAAAAACACCCAGAAATTTGGAAGTCTCTGTGAGAGCCATCAATGTTTTAATGTTGCCTAGAATTTCTCTTAAAATTTGTGTTGGCCAAGCAAAACAAATCTAGTGACTGAATACAACTTGTGGGCCATGGGTTTGGGGCATTTGCCAGAGAAAGGAGAACTAGATAAGCCAAGGAAGTCCCGATGGATGTTCATTAGAAAAGACACAGAGGTACTGCCATGGGAAAAGTAAACTAAAATTTAGGGAGGAGGAGAGAGGGAGAAAAAGACTAAAGGGGGAGTTTGGGGGAGATGGGGAGAAACAGGATGCCTGTCATGCTTGTGATGTGTAAAATCTTAAGAGAAATGTGGAGAAATGGGATTATACAAGATTTACCTCTATGCTCAGCCATGAAATAATGAAATTTCCTTTGCTGCTTCAATTAAAGACTTCACTACTTAAATTGTTGGGTTTTGTTTTGTTTTGTTTTGTTTTATTTTTGGACATAAGGTTGAAGTTTCTTTTGGCTACAACTCTGGGCTAAAGGAAGCCCTGAGTTGACTCAGGCAGTAGACAGCTCAGTTTATAAAGGCTTTACTTCCTTGAGTGACAAGTGACAGTGAGGTCTGCTGAGAAGAGCACAAGCAGACAAGGACTGCAATCTCAGCTCTACCACACGATGGCCTAGGACTCATCATGTCACTTAGCTCTCTATGTCCCATTTCATCCATAAAATGGGAATTCTAAGAGTACCTACCTCCCAGAGTTACTATGGAGATAATGTTTATAAAGCACTTAGTAGTGCCTAGCCCATATTAAATTCTTTAAAGTTTGGCTATTTTTATTTATTATCTATTTACATTGCAAATAGGTACTACTTGAAAATAAGTATAGAAAGGCAGGCTAGGAATAGATAGTACAGGAGAGACCATGGGTGGAGCTTTTATTACAAAAACAAGTGAGGGGCATAGAAGGTTATTATAGAGCAGGAATGTTTTCATTGATTTAGCGTGGAGAGGAGAGATATTAGAAACTATGAAAACAGATAGAAACTCTACAGGTAAGTTATGATAAGAACCTGACAGTAGAGGCAGGAAAGGAGGAGGAGAATCACATTAGGTAAATATTTAGAAGGCAGAATCAATAAAGTTGGCAACAGATTCTATGCAAGGTTAAGAGAGGGAGGAGTGAAGGTTGACTCTGTGGTTCAACCTATCGTAATTGAGAGCACTGTGATCCCAGGCAGATGGAGCAGATTAGATGACAAAGATAACAAATCTAGACTGGGACAAGTTTGAGACACAGTTGAGTCTAAATGTCTAACAGACATCTAGAATTGCTAGGATAGAGGTTCTGTGAGGGCATGGACCATTTCTATATTGTTCATATGTCCTGGGCAGAGTCTAGTATAGTATAGATGGTCAGTAAATGTTTTCTGAATGAATGAATGAATGAATGGAATGCTGGACCAGAGTTCAAGTAAGAAGCCAAGGCTAGAAATGAATCTTTTTATATAGAACCATTCTGTGAAACCATAGGAGACAGCCTAAGCAGAGAATGAATAGAGACAGAGATCAAAAGAGGTCCAAGGACAGATCCTCAGGGGGAAGGACATTTAGAGGTGTTGGTAGAATGTTTAGAAGGGCTGGTAAGAGGGAAAAGGGAGTCAGCAAGGTGAACATACTGGCTGACAACAGAGAGATCATATCAAAAAGTGGCTCTTCTATTCTGAGACTCAGAGCCATTACATCAGCCTTCATAGAAGCCAGAGCTTGGAATCCTAGAAGGACGGGAGCCTGCTGGCATCTAAACAAGAAAAGAGTTGCAGAAAAAGCAGCAGAGCTGAAAACCTCCCCAGCTTGTTAAATCCTGCTCAAGGCAAAGCAAAGCAGCCTCAGAGCCCAGCAGATTCCAGGAAACTGTCAAGAAAAGGAATTGCCCTCCCCAAGACAGCACGTCTCAACCTCCCAACCGGGCCCAGGAAATCAAGCCAGGGTGTCATTGAGCAGGACTCGCAGAGGCAAGAGAAGCCAGTCTGCCAGTGGGTATTGATTATCCATTGTCTCACATTGTCCCTCCAAGCAATTCCAAAGATTTGCCCATTCCCCTTGGGTCTCAGCTGATTGCAACAAAGTGAAAGTATTTTTCCACTCAGCAACTATGATCCTTGCTAGTCATGTGCTGTCTTTGATTAATGATTTAGTTCATAATTTAGTCATCTAGCTGTCTTTCCTGGGTAACCCCAGAGTTATTGCCATTTATGTAGAAGGGATATTGAAGTGGCAGGGCTTGAAATTGATCTTCAAAGAATAATAGTGTCATTTCATTTTAATTTTTATTGATGCTTTCATTATTCTTTAGAAAAGAGGAATCGCCTCTGCTGGTTCTGTTGAGGGAGAGAGAGAGAGAGAGATAATATATTCTACTCCAAAGGCTTACTTGACCTTATGCCTTACACAATCCCTTGTTTCAGGCCCTAGCATGAAGACTTAATAAAGGTTTGGTCTAGTAAATTTGTGCAATAAGAGGACATTCGCTTATCAACAATTCATTGTGGATTAAATACAAAGATAAATACTTCTAAGCCAAAAATGACTCTTCCAGCTGTTTGCTCTGTTTCCTGGATCTAAATCACCTTTATTTCCAAGCCAGGTACTCAAAGTCATTGCTGAATTTCCTTTGGTTTCTTCCTTTAGACACTCAGTAAGTGTTTGATTTTCCCCAAAAAATCTCTTTCAGAGCTTCCCTACTATCATTGCCTTCTTTTAGGGTCTTGTCATCATGGCTAGAAAGAGTTACAATAGTTTCCTAATTGTCTCTCTAGTTGTTCTAATTAGGAGGGATTCCTTCTTAGTAAACCTATCCTATACTCCTGCCAGTTAAATTGTCAAATAAATTACATTGTTACTCTCTTATGTACAAACCTTCAAAGACTCCAAATTATTTGCAGAATAAAGTCTAAACTCCTTCCAGAATTTTCCAGTCTCACTGCCTCCTACTTCTCCCTTTTCAACCTGTGTCCCAGCCACTCAGAGCTTCTCAGAGCTTTTAGATTGGATCAGATTCTAGGATACTCACATACCTTTGCTTCACTTTTCTCAGAGTTCCTTTTTCTTTTTTCTTTAAAGAAAAATGTATCTTCTATGATTCCTGTGC
>JAQZBX010043437.1:0-21667 GCA_029593785.1 Cabassous unicinctus | reverse complement strand
AGTGGAGGAATTTCTGCCTTGAATATATGAGGTCCCTAGTTTGATTCCCAGCTCCTCTAAGAGTAGTGATTCACCAGGATATCTAACATCCAGCTGATACCTGTAGGACAGGGAAAACATAGACATTATTTTTGTACTATCTTCTTTAGGGTACCTTAAAAAAAAAAAAGTTTACCAAAAAAAAAAAATTTAACTTAGTTTACTCGCTAAAAACAGACTCAAAACCTGCAGAGAGAAGCCAGCAGAGTAATTGATTTATGAACACAGCCAGAGTGAGAGGCTCCACAAGGGCCCAAGAAGGAACACTGTTCTTCCTTAGCTTTGTTTGACTGCTTGCTTGTGTGTTTGTTTGTTTCTTTCTTGCTTGCTTTTCTTTCCTCTTTCGTCTCCCCCACTTTTTGTTAAATTTGGTGCTCCTAGCTTGTTTCTTCTTTGCTGTGCTTCTTCTTCCTTTATTTCCCATTTTCTGTGTGTATTGATTTTGTCTACCAACGCTATCGCTTTTTCTTCCTTCATCTTTCTGTCTTCTGTTTTCTGTTGTGGTTCTTATATTCCATGTTTTTCTCATTAATCCTCAACTTTGCTGGTTTCGATTTCTATCTTGTCTATTCTGCTTTCTTTTTAGTTATTAACTTTTTCCTTTCAGTCCATTCTTTACTCTTTCTCTCTCTCCTCATCACTCTGGACTTTTAAATCATTCTATATATTTTCTCTATTTGGTTTCCAATTCCATTGCAGGTACTCCACTTTTTCTCCCCATTACTCTATACTGCTTACATGAGTCAAATATTCATTTTCCTAAGTATTATATGACCCCTCTTCTAACTTTTATTATTATTACTATTATCCTTTTTCGTTTCTTACCTCTTTAGATTTCTCTAATCCTAATCTTTTTCGGTCAAGGGAACATAGAGAACAGCAAGGAAATAGAACAAGAAGAACAAAGTGTCAAAGAGAAAACTTAACACACAACAAAAATCACCAGCTAAATAAAACTCTAAAGCAAAGAGAAAAGCTAATCAACTGAACAAATCCGTCAAGATAAAATGATGACCAGAGGGCAAAAAATATTACAAACCACAATGAGAAATAGGGAGACATGGGCCACTCCAATGAACAAACTAAAAAATAGGAAGAGTTGCAGAACATTGAACATTAATCAAAGCTGTCCAATCAAATATCATGGACCAACTTAATGAAGTGAAGGAAGATATTAACGATATTAAGAAGACACTAGGAGAACATACTGAAGTAATTGCAAGCATACATAAAAAGATAACAGGTATGATGGTGATGAATGACAAAATCCAAGAAATAAAAAAAATGCTGGAATCACGTAACAACAGATTTGAACAGGCAGAAGCAAGAATCAGTGATGTGGAAAACAGTTCCTCTGAAATCAAACAGATAGAAGAAGAGAGAGATAAAAAGATAGAAAAAAATCCAGCAGGGACTTAGGGATTTAACCAACAACATAAAATGCATAAACATATTCATTATAGGCATCTGAGAGGGTAAAGAGCAGGGAAAGGGAAAAGAAGGAGTTGTGGAGGAAATAATGGCTGAAAACTTCCCAACCCTATAGAGGGAGATGGATGTACAATTCCAAGAAGCACAGCGCACCCCAAACAGTATAAATCCCAACAGGCCTACTCCAAGACATATACTTGTCAAAATGTCCAATACTCAATACAAAGAAAATACTCAAGGCAACAAGAGAAAATAGAGCCATCACATACAAGGGAAGCTCAATAAGATTAAGTGCTGATTTCTCATCTGAAACCATGGAGGCAAGAAGACAGTTGTATGACATAGTCAAGGTACACAAAGAAAAAACCTTCCAGCCATGAATTCTCTATCCAGCAAAGCTGGCATTCAAAAATGATGGAGGGTTCAAAATATTCACAGATAAACAGAAATTAACAGAGTATGCTAATAAGAAACTTGCCCTTCAAGAAATGCTAAAGGAAGTTCTACAGGCTGAAAGGAAAAAACAGGAAAGAAAGATTTGGAGTAGAGTGTAAGAAAAACTGAAAAGACAAAAAGAGAAATAAAAACAACATATGACATACATAAACCCAAAGAAAATATGGCTGTTGTAAGAAATTCCTTGACAGCTAAAACTGAATGTTAATGGATTAAACACACTAGTCAGGAGACAAAGATTGGCAGAATGGATGAGGAAACATGACCCATCTATATTTTGTCTACACAAAACCCACCTTAGACCCAGGGATTCAAGGAGGCTGAAAGTGAATGGCTAGAAAACAATTTTACAAGCAAACAGTAACTAAAAAAAGGTGAGAGAAGCTATTCTAATATCAGAGAAAATAGACATTAAATGTAAAACTATTGTAAGAGACAAAGATGGACAATATATATTAGTAAAAGGGGTAATCTTTCAAGAACAAATAACAATCATAAATATTTATGTATCTAATCAGGGTGCCTCAAAATACATGAGGCAAACCCTGGAAACACTAAGTGGAGACACATATGAATTTACAAATATAGTGGGGGATTTTAATGCACCATTATCACCAATAGACAGAACATCTTGATGGAGAATCAATAACGAAACAAAGGCTCTGAATAATACATTAGAGGACCGGGACCTAATAAACTTATACAGAAAGCTACACCTAAATACAGTGGGATATACACTCTTTTTGAGTGCACATGGATCATACTCCAAGATAGACCACATGATAGGCCACAGAACAACTCTTAGTGAATTCAGAAATATTGACATTATATAAAGTAAATTATGTGACCACAATGAAATGAAATTGAAATCACTAAGGGCCACAGAACAAGATTAGGCTCAAAGATATGGAAGTTAAACAATGCACTCTTAGACAAACAGTGGGACAAGGAGGAAATATCAAAAGAAATCAGCAACTACATAGAAACAAATAAAAATGACAACACAACATATCAACACCTATGGGATGCAGCCAAAGCTGTACTGAGATGGAAATTCATAGCCATAAATTCATATATTAAAAAAGAAGAAAGAACTAAAATTGAAGACCTAACTGCACACCTGGAAGAATTGGAAAAACAATAACAAACAGACCCCAAAGGAATTAGAAAGAAGGAAATAACAAAGATTAGAGCAGAACTAAATGACATAGAAAATAAGAAAGAACTAGAAGTAATAAACAAAACAAAAAGATGGTTCTTCGAGAAGATCAATACAATTGATAATCCCTTAACCAGACTAACAAAGAAAAAGAGACAGCAGATGCAAATATGCAAAATAAGGAATGAGGAAGGGGATATCCCTCCAGAGTCCACTGAAATAAAGACTATATAAGAGGATACTTTAAAAAATTATATGCCAACAAGATCGATAATTTAGAGGAAATGGACCAGTTCCTAGAAACTCACAAGCACCCTACATTGATGAAAGAAGAAATTCATGAACTCAACAGTCCAATTACAAGTAAAGAGATAGACTCAGTCATCAAAAACCTCCCAACTAATAAGAGCCCACGACCAGATGACTTCACATGTTAATTCCACCAAACATTCCAGAAAGAGCTAACACCTATCCTGCATAAGCTCTTCCGAAAAATAGAAGTAGAATGAACATTGTCTAAGTCATTGTATGATGTCAACATTACCCTAATACCAAAGCCAACAAAGATATCACAAGAAAGGAAAATTACAGACTAATCTCTCTAATGAATGTAGATGCTAAAATCCTCAACAAAATACTTGCTAATCACATTCAACAACATATCAAAAGAATTATGCACCATGACCAAGTGGGTTTCATGCCAGGGATGCAAGGATCGTCCAACATAAGAAAATCAATCAATGTAATGCACCACATAAACATATTGAAAGAAAAAAATTCACATGATCATCTCTATAGATGTAAAAAATGATTTTGACAAAACACAGCACTCTTTCCTGATAAAAACACTGCAAAAGTTAGGAATAGAAGGAAACTTTCTGAACATGATAAAGGGTATATATGAAAAACCCAAAGCTAACAAATCTTCAATGGTGAAATCCTAAAACTTTCTCTCAGAGATCGGGGAAAACACAAGGATGCCCACTAGCACCATTCCTATTTAACATTGTCTTAGAAGTGCTTGCTCAAGCACTGAATCAAGAAAAAGATATAAAAGACATACAAATTGAAAAAGAAGACGTAAAAGTTTCACTATTTGCAGATGACATGATCCTATATGTAGAAAGCCCTGAGAAATCTACAACAAAGCTTTCAGAACTTATAAAGGAGTTCAGTAAAGTCCCAGGCTGTAAGATCAATGCTCAAAAATCCGTAGCATTTCCATACACCAATAACAAGCAATCTGAGGAAGAAATCAAGAAAAAAATATCATTTACAATAGTAATTAAAAGAATCACATACCTAGGAATAAATTTAACTGAAGGTGTAAAGTACTTATATACAGAAAACAAAACAACATTGTTAAAAGAAACCAATGAAGACTTAAATAAATGGAAGAAGATTCCCTGTTCATGCTTAGGAAGACTAAACCTCATCAAGATATCTATCCTACTCAAACTAATCTACAGATTTAATGCAATCCCAATAAAAACCAACAGTGTATTTTTTAATGACTTGGAAAAACTAACTACAAAATTTATCTGTAATGCTAAGAGGCCCCAAATTGCCAAAGACATATTGTAAAAGAATAATGAAGTTGGAGGTGTTACACTACCTGACTTTAAACATACTACAAAGCTACATTGGTCATAACTGCATGGTATTGGCACAAGGATAGACATACTGACCAATAGAACCAAATTGAGATTTCTGATATAGATCTTCACATATACAGTCATCTGATATTCAACAAGGCTACCAATCCAACACAGTTGGAAGAGGATGGACTCTTCAACAACTCGTGCTTGGAGAACTGGATGTCCATATCGAAAAGAATGAGAGAGGAAGACCATATCACACCTTATACAAAAATCAACTCAAGATGGATCAAAGATCTCAATATAAGAGCCAAGACCACAAATACCTTGGAAGATAATGTAGGGAAGCATCTAGAGGACTGTGTAACAGGAAACGGTTTCATGGACTTCACACCCAAAGCACGAGCAGCAAGAAAAAAAAGAGATAAATGGGATCTCCTAAAAATAAAAAACTTTTGCACTTCAAAGGACGTTATCAGGAAAATAAAAAGGCAGCCTACCCAATGGGAGAAAATATTTGGCAACCATATAGCTGATAGGAGCATAATATCCTGCATATATAAAGAAATTCTATACCTCAAAAATAAAAAGACAAGCAACCCATTTAAAAAATGGGCAAGTGACCTGAAAAGACACTTCTTCAAGTCAGAAATACAAATGGTTGAAAAGCACGTGAAAAGATGCTTGACATGCTAGCTATTAGGGAAATGCAAATCAAAACTACAATGAGATACCATCTTACACCCATTAGAATGGCGGCTATTAAAAACAGCAGACTATAAGGGTTGGAGTGGATTTGGATGAATGCTGCTGGTGGGATTGTGGAATGGTCCAGCCACCATGAAGGACAGTTTTGCAGTTCCTCAGAGAACTAACTATAGATTTTACATATGATCCAGTGATTCCACTGCTGGGTATATACCCAGAAGAAATGAAAGCAGACACAAACAGGTATATGCACACTAGTGATCATAGCGGCATTGTTCACTATTGCCAAAAGTTGGAATCAGTCTTGGTGCCCATCAACAGATGAATGGATAAACAAAATGTGGTACATATATACAATGGAATATTACTCAGCTCTAAGAAGGAATAATGTGCTAACACATTGGATAACATGGATGAATCTTGAAGACCTTATGTTAAGTGAATCAAGCCAGGCATTGAAGAATGAAGAGTACATGACCTCACTGATATAAAAAAAGAAAATTGAGCAGTCTCAGAGAACTGTTGTCTGAAAGATAGGTTTGCAAGAAAGGGAAAGAGAAGAGAAGGTTGTGAGCCATCTCCCATACTGATGTAATCTATGGTAAGGTGATAGAGTGTAGTTGCATATTGATGGGATAGGACAGGAGGGTGGTGATATTGTTGGGTTGGGTCATGCAGGGTTGACAGGTGGGTAAATTGGGAGGGGTGGGTTAAAGGACCCAGGATACTGGGGGGAAACCAGGTGAACACTTGGAATTTGAGGGTGTGGGGGTGAGGGTGCCGAAGTTGAAATGCTCTTGCAGCAATATGATAAGGATGGGTTACTGGTCTGGGATATTGGTTGTGGGGGCATTTGGGATGGCACGCACCTGGAGCAGGCTTTTAGGGAGTGTGTGAGTGCACACTCTGTCGTGATGTGTTGTATCTGTGGGTGGAGAACAACGTGGTGTGTGGGAAGGGGTTGGACTCCCCTGTTTGGGAGGACCAATTCATTCAGAAATGGACGGGAGGTGGTCTCTTGGGAGTGGGGGCAGTTCCTAGTGCAGGAGGACAAACCAATGTGTCAGGACCTCTTGTTGCATGTAACTATGAGTCTTGTCATCCAGCGAGTCAAGCCCGGAGGTCATTGGGGGTCCCAGGGGAATGGGGAGGGTGGAACAGAGTGGATTAAACAGGGGGTGTTTGGTGGACAGTGGAAATGTTTTTCATTCCCTTACAATGATGGACACAGGACATGGTAGGTGTCATCAGAATTTGTAAAGGTGTATGGTCTAAGGTGTGGACCATACTGTAAAACATTGACAATGTTTAGTGGCTGTGTTTCACTATTTGTGTATTGATTATAACACTGCTACCATCCACATATGGAAGGGTGTTGGTATGAGGGGGAGGAAAGGGGGAAGAGGTTGGCTATATGAGACTCTCTTGTATTCTGTGTGTGACTTTGCTGTGACCTAAAACCTCTTTGAAAACAAAATGAAGGGTGGTGGGACACTGGGGAATGAGGGAGGGGGGGTGTCACCGTACAGACTGGACACCAGATATTGCAGTGATGGAAGGCAAAATTTCAAAAAAATATATTTTTTAAATTTTTTAATATATTTTTTATTTTTCAAATATTCCAATCTTTTTATTTTATTTTAGTTTTAGTTTTTTTTAAGTTTTCATGTATTTTATCTCTTACATTTAAACTTACCATTATTATTACATTTTCCTATTAATTGTATTTGGCTATTGTATTGGCTTCATCTTTAAAGAGGCTTTGGATCACAGAAGGGTTACAACTGGGGTGGGAAATGATCATGGGAGGCAGGTGTAAGGGATGGGGGTGCATAGGAGGAGGTTCATCTGAATATACATATAAGGTATGAAATTATTCAAATGTTCATGGAGCATTGTCATAGTGGGTGTAGAATCACTCAATAAATGAGACCATGTTGTATTCCAATCCTGGAGAGTTCTGCCACATTCTCTAACGGAGCAGCAAGAGTCCCCCAAGTGCAGGGCAGTGACTGGCGAAGGAAGAAGATCCATTGATGGGCCCTTGTTATTGATGAGTCTTTGCTCTTGGGATTTAAACTTAGCCTATTGTTATGGGGTGCCTAAGGGTTGCCTCCTTAGAGCCTCCTTGTTGCTCAAATGTGGCCTCTCTCTAAGCCAAACTCAGCATATGAATGCATTACCTTCCTCCCAATGTGGGACATCATTCCCGGGCATGAGCCTTCCTGGCACTGAGGGATTGCTACCAAGTGCCAACTGGCAATGCAACTGGAAAGAGACCTCGAATAAAAGGGGGAAAATGTAAAGACAAATGAGTTCATATGGTTAAGAGACTTCAAAGTGAGTCAGGAGGTCATCCCAGAGGTAACGCTTACACATATCTCAGTAGGACCTCATAGACTTCCAAATTGGATATCAACCCAAATAGAGGGGCTCCTGAGGACTCTGGAGACTCCCAGCTCCTATGTCAGGGCAGATAGCTGTGGAGTTTGGGGCCTTGCCAGTGGGCCCTACTTTGGAGTTTGTGCTCCTGATAGTAACAGAGTTGGACTCAAATATGTCTTCTCTGCACATGGTTCATCTTTCTCTTCTATTCAAAGCTATACTTGTGCTGGAGTTTGTAGGTGTACATCCAGAGACTGGAGTCTTTGGGCTGTTCATGTGCCAGCTGGGCCTGAAATCTCGGTGGAGCAGCAACTCCTACTCTACAGCTCAATGTACTCTCCCAGGACACATGGCGGGGAGATGATAATGGACAGTGGCCATCCCAGGGAATGGAGAGAGTCTGCAGCTGCAGGCAGGATAATCCCATCCATCTTATCCCTGGGATGTAAGACCCCTCTCAATTGGAGGTGGAGTGGGCATCACCATCCTCGACTGCTCAGGATTGGGGGAGGAGCTATGGACTAGAGTGGGCTTGCTCGTATTTTATTATAGACATATTGTGATTCAAGCAATGGAAAAAATTACAACATTAATGTGGAGCCAGTGGCCACTGGACGCTCTGGGGCAGGGAGAGGGAAAGGCAATTGTAATACAGGGGCTTTTTCAGGACTTGGAAATTGTCCTGAATGGCATTGCAATGAGAGATACAGGCCATTTTGCATCATTATGTAATGTGCAGTACTGTGTGGGAAAAACTGTGGTCTACAGTTTGAACTATGGTCCATGCTTGGTGGCAAAGCCCCAAGATGTGTTTATCCTTTGGAGGTGATGTGCCACACTAATGAAGGATGTTTGTGTGGGAGAATGTGGGATGTGGGGGGCAGGGTGGGGCCTGTGGGAATCCCTATATTTTTTGTGTAACTTTTATGTAATCTAAGTATCTTTAAAATATAGATAGATAGATAGATAGATAGATAGATAGTTTGATAGTGGTGAAATTTACAGTGTGAGAATGTACTAAATGTCACTGAATTGTACACTTTAAAATTGTTAATTGTATTTTAAGTGAATTTTACCATAAAAAGATATGCATGCAACTTCCAAATCAGGATAAATTTGTAATAAGTAAAATATGTGCAATAAGAGAATTCAGTTTTTGAAGTTGGAGACATGATGATTTTCAGTACTTACTATTGCATATTGCATTTGACATTTCTCCAGGAGTTAAATTATCACTTTAAGAGCTGTGCCAGAGATTATTTTTTGCATGCCAGATTTATTCCTTGAAAGTAAATTTCTCCTGATGAAAATTCAAAAAAAATTTAAAATAAATAAATAAATTCAGACAACAGAATTGATATAAAAATGCATTAAATCAAAGCATATTTTTTAATTAAATCATTAAATATGGCTCTATTTATAAATATGTAGGACTATATGAAAATATGTAGCATCCCATTTTGGAAATAAGATCATCAAATGTGGCTTTTATTTGTGAATTTATTAGAAATTCCTAATTTTGCTTTTAAATGTTGTTTAATATACTAAGATCTTGATAAGAATCTCCATCAAGTTTGTTAGGTTGTAGATTTCAGAATCATTCAATTTTCTTCTTATGAACAGGGGTATTTGCCATAATTAATATTCTGTGAAGAACTCTCTAATTCTGACTTTTTTATTTTTCATGTTTGATTTGTAAGTTCATAACATTTACTATACACTTATTGTTCATGGATGTTCACGTGTGAATGATATACTTTAATAAAGTTTAAAAAAAAGTTTAACAAAGCAGCAACTAATCAAAAAAGATGACACTGGCATAAGGATAGACGTAATATAGAACAATGGATTAGAGTTGAGAGTTCAGAACTAAACTCATACATGTGTGTTCAATTGATTTTGACATGGTGAAAACTTCATTCAATGGGGAAGGAATATTCTTTTCAATAAATGGTGCTTGTACAAATGAATATTCTCAAGAAAAACAATCTAATTGGACCCCTACATTATACCATATAGAAAACTTAATTCAAAGTGGACCAAAAACTTCAATGTAATAGCTAAAACTCTTAGAAAAAACATAGAGGTTAAATGTTTTTGTTTTTTGTTTTTTAGCATTTTTTTCTTTATTTTCAAGGAACAAATTACATAAATGTTACATCAAAAATATAGGGGATTCTCATATACCCCATCCCTTTCCCCTCCCACACTTTCAGTCGTTAACATCTTTCATTAGTGTGGTGCATTTCTTACAATTGATGAACATATATTGAAGCATTGAACCATGCTCTATAATTTACATTATGTTTTACACTCTCCAATGCATAATTTTATACATTTTGACAAAATATATAATGATTTGTATCTGTCATTGAAATATCACGCAGAACAATTTCAATGTCCCCAAAATGCCCCACGTTACATCTATTCTTCACTCTCCCTTCCCTCAGAACCTCTAGTGACTACTGTCTTTATAACAATGTTACAAGTTCTTCCACTACTAGAATAAAAATAAGTCTAGTTTAGTCCATAGTTGCATTCCCAACTTATGTTTGTTTATTCCTCAATCTTGAGCATTTTAAGATGGTGATGCCTACCCTGCTTACAAATGAGAATGGGCTTAGATCCTCTGGGGCAGATGGATGGAACTGTCTTGCCTGCAGTTGTACTCTGTTTTTTGGGGTGGGTGTTGTCCATCATCATCCTTTTGTTAGTTGTCCTGGGTGTGTCTGATGACCTGGAGTGTAGATGTTGAGTGCAACTCTGGTGAGAGTCAGAGCTCAACATGTATATGAACAGCCCTAAGATTTAAGTCTCTGATACATATATTTAACTAAAGTTCTAATTATAGGTTTAAATAAAAGGGGCAGAAGAGCCATGTGTAGGAAATTTATAAGTGAGTCTCATAGAGGTTCAATGTTAAATCTTTACTACTCTTGATTTGGAAATGAATTCTTAAATATTACACAAACATAAAAAACAAAATTTTTAAATTAAATAAACTGGATTTCATAAAAATTAAATTTTATTTCTTCAAAGGACACAGTCAAGAAAGCATATAGACAATATATAAGAATGGGAGAAAATATTATCAAATCATATATCTGTTAAGGGCCTAGTACCCAGAATGTATAAAAAACACATTCATCCCAACAGAAAAAAGATATACATACCATTAAATAATGGTCAAAAGTCCAAAATAGACATTACTCTAAAAAAGATATAAAATGACTGAAAAGCCATGTGAAGATGCTCAATTTCGTTAGTCTTTAGAGAAATAAATATCATGAGAGATATTTTTCCTAATTAAAAAAAATAAAACATAAGCATAGAACTCTACATCATAAAGAATGAACCTTAGTGTAATCTATGGACTGTAGATAATAGTGTAATTATAATAATATTTTCAGCAGTTAAAACAAAGTTACCATACTAATGAACAATTTTAATAATAGGGAAGGCAGTGTTTGGAAGGAGTATATGACAAATCTGCTAGTTCTGCATGATTTTTTTATAGGCCTAAAAATTCTCTAATTAAAAATGAGAAAAGAATTAACAATTTAAAAAACTATCAAAAGCAGTTCATACACATGTAAATTGCTTTAGTCTTCATGAGTTTCATGAATTTGGTCCATATTTTTGTATGTAATTATAAATGATTAGTTAGCCATTTTTTTCTGTTCCTGTCTCTGTAATTATTGTTCACCTTGAAAAGCTAAATGTTTTTTCTGTGATACTTTTATAGTAAATATCTCTTAAATTTCCAGCTGTCACTACTCTCCTTTTATACTTGCCAGACTTTATTGTCAACACCATGCTTGTTGATAAAATTGTATTACCCAGTTCCAAAATCTACTTTATTTCCAGACATGGTATGGGTTCATTTGCACAGTGGAAGTAGTGTCCATAGTGCCTCAGAACACGTTCTTTCTTGCTCTTGTGGTCAGCTTTGAGCACCTCCATTATAACATGGACATGCCAGGGAGGGAGATGTTCAGACTCTTTCAAATTTCATCTCTACATATGGTTCTTTTTACCTTTTCCTCCCGAACTGCGATGGCCCCAAGTCTTAGGTTGCTTTCTTTTATTTATCTCCCATCTTCCAGGTCAAGATGTCTCATCCACTGTTTCTCAGGTTATTTTAAAGTTTAATTACATTTTTCTTATGAATGTTAAAATAAAGATCATTTTCTCAGGGTAGCTATAAGTAATTCTTTACTTGCAGTTTCTAAATGGATTTATAGAAATCTTTCACATTTAAACTAATTTACTTGGCAGTTTTTATACAGTAATGGAAGGAAATCCCAACTTAAAAATTTCCTTAACTTAATCAGATGCCTACCAGGTTCTCATTCTCATGATCTCAGTTCTGCTAAAGTCTCTTATTTCAATTTTCTAAATTACAGCAAAAACAATTGAAGGAAAATAAATTTACACTCAGAATCCCATCACCATTAAAACATCAATTCTTTTTAGCACTTCACATTCCTTTCCAATTCTTATCTGTATGAATTAACCTTTATATTTAGGACCATAGAGGAAATCAATAACATGAAAAAATGTATCCTATTAGTTAATGTGTACCATCTTAATGTTTTAATTTTTATTTATTTGCCTATGGAGTTGAAATGTGATTAAACTCTATATTTTATTAGTCATATATTACTTCCTGAAAATTTATTTTATATAACTTGACTAATTACTTAGGGCCTGATGGTCCGTATACTGCTGATCAATATGTTAGACCTAATGTGTATAACTTATCAGAGCATGTGTAGCTCAGTGGTTGAGCCTGCTTCCCATATATGACATCCAGGTTGGATCCTCATACCTCCTAAAAATCTATCTATCTATCTATCTATCTATCTATCTATCTATACACACACACACACACACACACATATATAGAGAGAGAGAGAGAGAAAGAGAGAGAAAGTTTTCTTTTCTCCAGATATTCAGTGAAATAATAGTGTCTTTCTTTCTTCTTTTATTTTTTTGGGGAGTCCTAAAAGTAGAACATACATTAGCATGAAGCATAGAACACAGTGCTAAAATGAAGTCTCTAGGACTGCAGAACCTGGAGAGAGAGCTTTTTCTTTTGAGGTATAAAAATGACATACACTGTGCCAAAGAAACAGATGGATGGAGGGGCAGGGCACTTCAGTTCTTATTTAATTGATGATCCTGGATCTTTGATTTCTTTTCTCCTTCTGCTTGGCAGGCAAACAAGGATGGAAATGGTTATGAAGACATATGCTACACAGTCAATCATAGTCGTTTTCGGAGATCCTTGCTGAGCTCCGATGACGGTACCTATGAAAATATCAACGCCACCACAAAGAGAGTGAGACAATTTAGGGATGGGTCAGAAACGGAATATGCCCTTCTCATTACCACGTGTGTTCCAAGGCCTTCACCCAATACCCACAAGCATGATTATGAGCTTGTGTTTCCCTCCTAGAAACCCTCATGTGGCTTCATTATATGTCAGGCAACAAACATGATCCAGAACGAGGGACTCTGGGGGAGTACAATAAGCAGCCACAGATATATGTTCTAGAATCTTCTATTCAGCCCTGTGAGCCCATTAGAGCATACCAATATTTCCACTCCTATTTATTTCATTTTTGAAGTGTAATCCACTCAATGAATTTCTATTTTTTTAGAAGATCAGAGAACTTTATTTTTTCACAATGGTAAAGCTATGTTAGTAATAGTTTAAAATGGCCCTTTAACCTAAATTATGATTTTGAGTACCTCACAGTTCAAACATTTAGAACTAACATTAAGCTATTTTTTTTATTTTTAAAAAGCAACACAAAGCAATAGAAATTGTAGTTCTTTGTCCTGATTTTCAAGAAAGTTAAGCACAACAGATAGTGTTACACATTTTCTTTCTAGAATAAGGCAAAGTGTACTGTCAAGCTGCATGTTTAAAAACAAATCTACTAATTGATATTTTTAGGGGGGATGGGGCTGAAAGACTGAAAATGAAACAGAATTGAGATCTTCTTTCTAATATGATAGGATATTAAATCCTACTCATGTATTAATTCCTACTTTTCTGAACATTAAAATAAAATTTGATAGCAGAAGTTTTATGCTTGAGTTGCCATAAATTTTAAAATTTAATTCTAAGAGTAGTTAGCTTTGGAAGAAAGACCAGTGCTTCCGAAAGAAATTATTTAAATTTAGAGTACAACTAACCTGTCACAATTAACACAAATTTTCTCTATTTTTTTCTACTGCAAAGCTTTTTCTACATATTAAATTATAGATACCCTTATAAAGTAATATAAAAACAGCATTTAGAAATAGGGTGTAGATGATCTCCCTCCGAAAGATCAGGAAAAGTGCCTTAAAAGTGGCAGTGTTGATGGGTGAAACTAGGTGAAGGGGTTGTAGGTGTTCACTCTATTCGTCCATCTTTCCTGCATGTTTCAAATGTTTCAAAATAAAACATAGAGGAAAAAGAGCTTTAGCCGTTAGTAGAAGGCATGGGAGCAGAACATACAAGGGACCAACTTAAATTTTTCAACAGATTCCATCCTGAAACAACATTATGGCTCATCATTGACAACCACTAGTTATGTTCAGCTTCTTCAAGTAACTCAGTGGTCACATAAAAGTTCTTATGACATCTAAGAGAGCTACTGTTTAGAGTAATCACAACATTTTGAGATTTAAAAAATAAAAAGTAGGGTAAGCACCAATACTAACAAAGTGTGATTACTCAAATTTCCACTAGTAATCATGTTTAAATGCTTAATATAATCAACTCCATTTACATGAGTAGGGAACCTGCATTTAACTCCTACAAGAAATATCAAGATGAAACAATTGTACTTTTTATGAAGAGGTCTTTTGATCCATTTGGGGAAGAAACAATCTCATGAACTATGTACAGATTCTCAGACGATACACATCGTGTTGAAGCATAGCAGCTTCAACAGCATCTGGGGAACGTTTCCAAAAACTGCACAGCAGCGGCTTCCCTTCCCGCAGGCGGTACTCCTGCTCCAGAGAGTCCTCCAGAAGCACTGCTGTCTTTTTCAGCTTCCACATGCCCCAGGGTGGGGTCTCTGGGAGCTGGCGTCTGTCCTCCCTCTCCTTGGCTGGCGCTGGCCAGCAGGTGGAGGCTCTGGGTTTAAGACCCCTACGCTCGGCCCCGCAGCCCATGGTGGCAATTCCCTCAATGAACTCCTTAAAAATATAAAACTGGTGGGTGCCAGGCCTTTTGCTAATCTTATATTTACCTCAATTTTGCCTTTTCCACCTGCTGGAGATTCTTGCTTGTACGCGTGTACAATACAGTTTTTTGGTATTGGTCTTAGAGGAGGAGCTGTCAGGTCATATAACAAGATGAAACAAATCAGGACCTGTTGCCAAACTTTGCCTTTCTCAAGTAGTACATGCAACAAATTGGATGATTCTGTTAAAAGGTAAGTGTAAAAAGTGGAAAATAAGTGTATATGTACAGCTTTGTTTACAGTATGCTAGGTTTCTTTTTAACCTGTAACTACTTACTGCTACTAAAAAGAAAATGAATATTACCTGGACTTAAAATTTGAGGAAGCTGGTGAATAATCCATCTTTTTGCATTTTTATTCCCAAGGCATTTTTAAATGATATGCCAACTTCCCAGTCAGGATGCAAAGATCTTAATTGACAAGCTATACATGACATATTTTCTATATAGTTACAATTTACTGATATTTTGTTCATTGACAATTATAAATCACAAAATGACCTTCATCTAAATTATTTGTTTTAAACAAGTCTTTATTTTCTACCCTTGAGTAATTTTAGTAATCCTTTATGGTGATTTCAATGTGCAGAAGAAGAATTTAATAGAAATCTAGTGATTCTAGAAAATCCACCCTCTCGGAATTATGTCAATCTTTCAGAAATCAACCAATTTTAGGAAATGCCAAAATTATTTACTCTGCATATTCTTTCATAGTTATTTTAATGTATAATAAATATCATATTTAAAATAAGACTGAGTAATTTTACTTTGCTTAGCAAGCTGGAATTATAGCAGAAATGACAATGGACTAATGAATACTATTGTTTAATAGAACATTGAAATACAAAGGCCTAATTATTAACTATGTGTTAACTATAGGCCATGGGAAGTTCACATAATCTTTGTGAGATTCAGTTTCTCAACTAAGAAGAATTAAAAATACTACTACCTTATGTGGTTTTGAAGAGCAATAAAAATCACTATTGTAAAAGTACTTTTAAAACCATAAACTGCTTTCTAAAGGCTAATTAATTTTGTTTTTCATGTAAATAGTTGCAATTTTTATATTCATATTTTAATCAACTTTACAGAGTTATAATTACATACAACAAAATACAACCACTTTTAGTGTACACTTAGATGAGTTTTGTCAAATGCTTTCACATATGTGATCATCACCTCCATCAACAAATAGAAATTTTCTGTCATCTCAGATAGTTCCATCTTTCTCTTTTCAGTTAATTCCACCATTCCCAGCAACCACTGATCCGTTTTGTATAACTATAGGCTAGATCAGTTGTTTACACCTTTCTCTGGTTGAATTGTATACTATTGTATGTATGTACCATAATTTGTCAATCAAATCATGTGTTGATGGTTACATGCACATGGGGTATTTATAGCTTTGGGCATTATGAATAAAGCTGGTATGAATGTTTTTGAATATTCTGGGTTATATGGTAAGTGCATGTGTAACTTCATAAGAAAGAGACAAATTGTTCTCTAAAGTGATTGTACCATTTTACATGCATACCAGCAATTTCTGACGGGTTGTTCAATATTCTTATCACCAACATAATCACCAAATTTGGGCTATGGCAATATTTTAATTAGAGCAATTATAATGGATGTGCAATGATGGGGTAGCATCACAATTTAATTTGTAGCTCCCTGATGATTTGGGCATGCTTTATGTACTTGTAACACTATGTATTTATTGCTTATTCATGCTTTTTGTGAATTGTCCAAATAATTTGTCCATTTTTAAATTAGATTGTTATTTTGTTACTGAGTTGTAAGAGTTCTTCATATACACGGATTGCAATTCCTTTGTTTTATATATATGTATAGAATGCAATATGTTCCATTCTGTGGGTGCCTTTTCTTTTTCTTAAAAGTGTCTTTGTAAAAGCAGGAGTTTTTAAGTACTAATGAAGTCCCACTTACCCATTTTTTCTTTATATGTTATTCAAGAAGTTTTTGCAAAGGTTATCACTTATGCTTTCTTCTAAAAGTTTTAGAGCTTCAGTTTAGCTTTTAGATCTATATGATGATTAGGCTAATGTGTCAACTCAGCCAGGTAATTGTGCCCAGTTGTTTGGTCAAGCAAGTACTGGGCTAATTATAATACAAAGACACTTATGGACTCTAGTCATTATTGAGTTCATTGCCTAGATGGCTGATTACATCTGCAATCAACCAAGGAGAGTGCTGTCAGCAGTGAGTTGAATGTCTTAAAAGGGGAAGTGAATGTCTTAAAAGGGGAAGTGATTTCAGATTCAGAGAGAAATTCCAACTCAACTTTGGACAGTCAACATCTCCTGGAAACTCATCAAGAACCTTCCTCAGAGCCCCTGGTTTGCAAATTTGGGACTGACATGTGCATCCTCACGGTCCCAAGCGACAATTTTATAAAATCTCATACTATTTACAGATATCTCCTCTAGATTCTGTTTTTCTAGAAAATCCTATTACAGTCTATGATCCATTTGAAGTTAATATTTGTATATGGTGTGAAGTAGGGGTGGAGATTCACATTTTTCCATACTGGTAATCTGTTGTTCCATAATATTTGTTGAAAAAATTTTATTTTCTTCTCTAAATTATCTCAATACCTTTGTTGAAATCAACTGACAACATTTGCATGGGTCTATTTCTCGATTTTGTATTTTGTCTATATTTAGTCTAATCCCACATTATTTTGAATATTACATATTATATAACTTGAGTCAGGTGGTAATATAAGTCTTCCCAATTTGTTCTTTTTCAAAGTTGTTTTGACTCTTCTAGGTCATTTTCAATTTCATATAGATTATAGAATCAGCGTCTAAAGTCCTACCAAAAGATTTCTGGAGATTGTATTGTCTTGGGTTGAATCCATAGATCATTGTGGTTCCTGTAGCCCTGGATTATATCATCTTCCCTCTGGTCCAAAGCTGATGAAACAGACTTTATCAGGAACACCATGTCTTGACCAACATGGTAGGGGGAAAGGGGGCCATAGGTGACCTTAAACTTCTGCTGGAAACAATGCATATCATTTACATTCACATTCCATTGGCCAAAGGAAGTAATATGGCCACTCCTGAATTAAATATGGTGGGTGTGTATAATCCTACTGCATGCAGTGATGCAGAAGGGGCAATGCACATGTGTGAGCTATAATATAATATACCACAACATATTTTTTTAAATTGGGGTTTCCTACTAAACACAAATATAATAGCCACTAATTTATGGGAAATTAAGTTATATTTTCAATGGTTGCCTAATATTCCACTGTGTGAAATTAAGACACAATTTATTTGCCCAATCCAATTTGGATTGATAAAAGATTACAGATTTTTCTTTGGTATAAGCCATGCCTCAAGGAAATTTTGCAATATTTCCTGAGACCTAATCAATTAATATAGAAGAGTCAATATCTTTATAATAGTGAGGTTCACATTCCAGAATATAATATATAATACCATGCCTTTTTAATTACTTCATGTTCTACATTACTGTAGTGCTGGTTCATGTGTATTCTTTGTATGTATTGTGAACATTGTTGAAAATTATTTCTGTGCATTTAAAGGTTGTTGCATTTATGACTCTTTTGAATTTAAAATTTCTAATTTTATAATTATTATTCTTTTATTATATTTTGTGCATTTATTTTATAATTAGTAACTTTACTGAATTATCCCAATGTGTCTAATAGATTTTCAATGAATTTTTCTAAGTTGTCTAAACAAAAATTTTATCCACCTATAATGACATTTGCCTATTCTTTTTAGCATGTATGCCTATCTTTTTGTTTCACTTTGTTATTAGAATTCCCTGAATAAAGTTAAATATTATTTAAAAGAGCCAGATGGTATGTTTGTCTCATTTTATTGACATATTCCTCAAATTTGTTCATTGATGTTAGTTTTCAATTTGATAAACAAATAACACACATACCTTCAAACTTTGGTGCATGTATGCACAAATAGAAATGTGGACATGTTCATATTAAGGAAGTTTTATTCTCTTTATATTTTACATAGAACATTAATCAGGAAGCCATGTTGAATTAGATTAGATTAATTTTGTGAATGCTGCTCTATTAGCAGGATAGTTATTAAGTTTGCATTGATATGTAAATTCTTAAAACACAGTAGGTTTTCCCTGTACCAAGTATAATTAACATTAAGATATGATTTAGGGCCTATCACAAACCATGAATGACAATAGCATAAACAAATATATTATGCTTCTTTAAAAAGAAAAAAAAATTAAGAAAATATTTTTAAAAGTTTTTTTTTTACAAAGTCTTGTAAATATGGTTTCTTATAAAAAAATCACAGGAAAGGAAGTTAAGGGGACATGAACCAGCTGACCTCAGGGACACCAAGAGCACTTTTCAATTGCACACTTTGCAAGCTACATAGCCTACTCATGATGGGAAACTATATCCCATTTTTGGGAGCAGCCACATCTCATCAATCCTGGTTATGAGGAACAAGGCCATAGTAATGTGTCCAGATACTCATTTATCTTTGATACAATATACTACAATAAATTTATTGAATTTCTATTTCAAGGAGGATTCAAAGCAAGAAATAAAATTCTCAAGTGTCTTAAGAAGGAGTAAGGACCCCTAAACAGCTGTTAACCTTTCCTTCAAGAGACTATTCAGGTAATCACATTTGCCTAATTTATTAATGTAATCAATGCTATTATTAGAATTTCATTACTGGATTTTCTAATATTGACCCATATTTACTTTACTGGAAATAAAATCAATGTAGACAGATTTATTATTCTTTTAACATATAACTGTGTGATATTTGCTAATGTTTATTTGGATTATTTACATCAATATTCATAAACAAAAAGATGAATCTGTAACTTTTCACTAATATTTTATTATGAAAAATTTCTAACACAGCAAACATGAAAGAGTTTTATGGTGACATGTTCTACCAATTTTGTACTTTGTTAATCAGTTATGTATCCATCTATTCATACTTCAATCAATCTAACTTCTTTAAGCATTTCATATTAAATCAAAGTTATCAGTTCACTCCAACTTCACCAAATTTATCATTATTAGAATCCCATATATCCTCAGACTTTTTCTTTTGGTGTGAAATTTAAATGCAATGCAATGAAAAATATCTTAAGATCATATCCACTGAGTTCTGATAAGTTTATAGTTGTGCACCCCCAATTCACCCCGGAATGTTCCATCATGTCCCTACCCAATTTATCCTTACTTCACCTTTCCTCTGAGAGGCGACCATTCTCCTGATTTTCCCACCAAAGTTTAATTATGCTTATTCTAGATCTTTATGTAAATAGAATCAAACTCTTTTGTAAGCCTACTTTCAATCAGCATAAGGTTTTTGATGCAAATCCATTTTGTTGCCTTATGAGACTCCATTCTTTTAAACTACCCAATTAAATAAATAGACAACAGTTTGTTAATTCATTTTCCTATTGATAGGCATTTGGGCTATCTTCTATGGACATTCTTTTGCATATGTTTTTGTTTTCATTCCTTTCCAGTAAAGTTCTATGAGTGTATTGGTTGGATCAGAGAGTAGTTATATGTTTAATTTTATTAAGACACTGACAGAACTCTTGCCATTGTCTTTGTATCATTTTACCTTCCCACCAACAACATATGAAAGCTTCTTCCCCCTCTCTCTCTTTCCCCTTGCCCCTCCCTCCTTCCTTTCTTCATCTCCTTCTGATTGTTTTTCTTAATTTAAATTTCCACAAGTTAAATTACTTACTGTGTCTAACAGTAAAGTCATTTTTCACGTTAACATATTTTATTCCACTGAAATTTTAGTTGATACATAAAACTAGAAACAATGACAAAGATTGCATACTTGACCCATCTTCAAAAGTATTCGATTTTTATTCTTTACCTTTCTAGTGGGTGATCATTAAATTCCAATACACCTATATATTCATTGTAGATTTAATATTTGATCAATAAAACTTGCCCTTTTTTGCCTGTTTCATGGTTTTTATCTTGAAATCAGAATATTACTGCATTTTTCTTATAATTCAATTATTTTCTAGTCTTTTATTTCTAATTTTTATTCACTGTATTTTAGGTTTATTTCATATCCATAAATTTCATATAAGTGATATATATTTGAGTATAGGTTTCCTTTTGTCTTTTCACTCAGCTTGTGACCTGCCTATTTTGATTAATAGGAAAATTCATTTTGCACTGTGTGTTGCTTTAAGAGACTTATTTACTTATTGAACTCAGGTGTGAGCACCTATTAAATGTCTGGCCTGATATGATTTGTCTTCTCTCACCTTATTTTAATCCTTTCTTTATGTAATATGTTATAGTTGTTTCTTCTTTGCCTTTTCCTCCATGTATTGATTCCTTCCCTTTTTAATTTATCTTGTATTTGAGAAGTAATTTCATCTGGATATTATTTCTATTTTTTTAAATCTTTAAGTAGAGGTCTTAGTTCATAACCATATCCTTCAGAAATTGAAATATCTATCTCTTGAGTAATGAGGCAAATAATACACTTTAAATTTCTTCCTTACCCTTTAACATATCATGGATTTGTTGATAGGCTATAAGACTTTTGATTATTCTATTATTAACATTTATTTCCTCACATCATGTTTTTTTTTTTT